>CM068883.1:995000-1155000 GCA_035149815.1 Branchiostoma lanceolatum | reverse complement strand
TGTGTGCGTGTGTATGGATATGTTTATGTATGACAGTGATGCTGTATATGTGTTATTTTTGTGGGGGCGGGGGTCTTCCTTAAATGTATAGTATCCTTACCTGGCTTGAAAAAAGAGGTACCATAATACAAGACATGGCAAACCCCGTAAAATAGTCTATTTGTGTATGTATTTATGTGTGTGTGTGTGTGTGTGTGTGTGTGTGTGTGTGTGTGTGTGTGTGTGTGTGTGTGTGTGTGTGTGTGTGTTTGTATCTTTTTAGTGTTTGTCTGTGTGTTTTTGTTATAGTTGTGTGCGTAAATGATTGAGTACCAGTATCAAGTATGTGTTTAAGTGTAAGTGGATTGCTCGTATAGATCCCTTACCTGGCTGGGGAAGAAGGGTGCCATAATGGCGGACCTGGCGTAACCCATACAGTAGGCATAGCTGAGGCAGACTAGCGCCTTCTTCTGGAACCCTGTCATGGGAGGGAGTTCTTTAGAGGGAACAGCCGCTGTTCCATCTGGCGGCTTCAGGAGGGGGATGGTGTCCCCGGAAGAACAATGATGTCCAGAGGTTTCGGCCTCAATGTCAGATTCTTCCACCATCTTTGTCTGTATTGAGCTTTTCTATTAAAAACATTATGGATACGATTTTGAAGTTCAATTGATTTTAAGAAATTAAGGGTGGTATTCAAAAATACTTTGTCTAACAATAACGTAAAATTACCTATCATTTGAAAATATTAGGAAATGTCAAAGTATCCATTACCAATGATGTTCTAAAGTAGCACTTATGTGGGGGATTGTTGCCTTCACACCAATTTGTTTTCACAAATACACACAGACACAGACGCACACACACGTGTTCACACACCCATACAAAACACACACACACACACAGACAGACACACAGTTACATACATAAAGATCTAAAGACACACACACACACACGTACCCAGACACACACACACACATACACACACATACACATACACACACAGACAAGATCCCGCACACATCAGATACGAACACCGAGTCACATACGCACACATACAAAACCCGCACACAAAAAAATCACATACACATGTACACGCACACAAACACTTTCCCTCTCTCCCACACACTAGCATTTGCAAACATGCATACGATCTCGTGTGTACAAGCACACAATCGTAGATGTCGAGAAAAAAGGACTTCTACCTTCCAGGTGTCCTAGCAGGGTCTGTTGTCACATACTCCCCCTCCAAGTTTCCTGAAGAGTCACCTGTTCAGCGTGTATGGTCGGTGCCGGGGCACGGCTACCCCGAGTCGTCACGTGTGGTGGCGATGACAGCCACGAGTTCAGGGATTTTCACAAACAAGCTGTATGTGTTTAAAGCTCCTATCTCACTGGACCCGTGACACGATGTCAACCTCGCAGCGACTGGGTGATTTGACAGCGCACTCAACAAAATCCATCGATGGAAAAGGAATCTGTTTACTCTTTGTGTGTTCTGATGTCTTTCAATCATATTTGTAAAGTGTGCATGGTATTCCCGTCATACTGAGTCACTGGTAACACTAATCCAATTTAGAACGTAGCGGAGTCGCCCACTTGTCGCGGGTCCAGTAATATAGTGGATTGGCAGCAGCCAGGCCTTTCGTAACGGAATCAAAGTCCGGTGTCACACGGTGCATGGTGCCGGGTCTCCCCGCATGTCACGTGAATGTTTGTCTAGGGACAGGTTAGGTTTGTTCAGGGGTTCCCACGAGAAAGGTGAGGGACTGTTAGATACACAGGTTTGAACTTTGGTTCTACATGTCGATCGTTTGCAATAAACCTACTTTTTTTCGCTTTTCAAGGAGGTAATGGCGGAGGATTTAAGGGTCAGACAAGATTCAACAAATAGGAAGACTACGTTATATTTGAGACCGCATTCTTAAGAAGTAACAGACAATTGTTTTGCTTTTTCTTCTTTGATCCCTCATAGTATCAGTCTTACCTTCTTCCCTCCCCTCCCCTCCTTAGCCGCTAATCGACAACTGTTATATTGCTCTAGTAGTGCTTAACCAGTGGGATTAACGGCCATTTAGTTCATAGAGGGCTGTTCATTCATCAATGCCCCATCAATGATTAACTCGACCGTGTGAGCAACTTTGAAGTAAGCATACATCGGAAAATCCATTGAATAAAAATACCACATGCAGGTAGCAGTCCGAACCTTTGCACACTTTTAATACAATATATATTGGTGCCACTTCACAGGTTTACGTTATATATTTGGATTGCGTTTTTTTTACATATTTATTTAGGTTATGTGGTGACAAGATAAGAATACTTATTAACACAAGCTACGGCACAATGTACACTGATTATTCTATAGGGGTGTCGTGTTGGTTGCGAGTAGCGAGATTAACAACACTTCATTTATTTAACCGGGACTTTTGTTCGACATCAACAAACTTTCGTGTCCGACACCTTTCTCAAAAGAATGGACCTCTGGCCTTTCATAATGGACGCTAGCCGTCTGGTGTTCCCTTTTAGCGCGTTGAATGTGTCTCAGGAGGTGACTTTATAACTAATATGTCTACTTCAGCGGTTTGGATAATCACTACGGAACGATCGTCTTTTCAAGAACATAATCCCAGAACGCACTCTGTAGACTGTGTATTGAATATGCTCTATTAATCACCCAAATGAAGAAAGCAGTCAGAAGAAATCGATGCTAGTAATCAGCGGAATTTGAGACGAGATTATCATACCTCATTTACAGTTTTGTGGAGCGGCTAGAGTCGATCATTTAACCTTGTTCTGAGACCATCGGCATGTTAAATGTAGCTACGTCGACCTCGTCATTGACACAGATATTACAGCTACAGCATACTAGATTAAAAATAGAGTGAATCACTGTTCTCATATTGTTTAATCCTGATATATGTGTTGTATCAATTTGAAAGATCTGAATGATTTTATCTGCTGTTGCTTGACAAAAACATCAAAAACTTCATTTAAAACTCATGTTTTACTGGATGTATAGACCACTAAGCAACCAAAAGGGACTTTTTTACTTATGTAGTTATGACGTTATAATTGAAATGCATGATACATGGTGTAGAAGTGTGATTGATTATTAGCAAATCACACAAATCAACACGCATGAAATACGTTTTATTTTCCTTTTCGGATATGCTTGATCAACGGTCGCTTTCTTTCGTGGAAAGAGAATATTACATACATGACATGTAAGACCACCACTAATTTATACGTAAAATCGTTATCTTCACATTAAGACGATCGGCCGCTGTACAATCATGCATTGTTAACGATAACATAATCTCCAAATCAGCGATCTGATGATTCTTGAAGATCTGTGGATTGCAAGAGATGAGAAATCTATTATGTTGCAACGAAGAAGCAAAATTTTACACAAGCAAGTCATCAACTTTGCAACTAAGTACATCAACTTTGTAAATAATGATCTCCTTAGGAAGATCAAACCGGCTTCAAATTGAAATGAGTCATTAATGTCCAAAACTCGGCTACATAGGCGATAAAAGACCACTATGTCCTCCTCTACAAGTTCTCCATGCATACAATCTTCTTTTAACATCTAGATGACCGTCTTTATAATCAGGCATCGTTGATTAAAGATAGTGTCATCTCCTTAACGAGAACCATCGCAAAATTGGTGCTGGATGTAGAGATTAAAAGATCCGTAGCCCTATGCGATGATAACTCTGTTAACGTTGGCTAACTGGCGGGTATCTAAACTCGCCATTTTCGAAAACGGTGTATTTAGAGATATGTGCTAGATGCAACGTCAGTTATAACGCCAGCAATGCAAATCTGACAGACTAACGTATTCAGAACATTGTCTGAAAAGCTTCGATAACCATGCATTAGAAGATAGCGACGTTAAAAAACTCTCCGTCCCTTATTGACAGAGTCTGAGGGCTTCGTGGGAAAATTAGTGATGATAACTCTGTTATGCCGTCTACATGGGCCACCTCAGATGGGCCACTTAAGTAGTATTGTACACACTGACATGTCACCAACTTTGCAGTAGCGATAGTGATAAAATGAACTCGCCAGGATGAACGAACTGTTTTGAAGTCTAGATGTAGTGCCTATGGTACTTAGCCCATCTACACCGGAGATGATAAGTCTATTGTCTTGTCTGCCTGGACAGCGAGAGGTGCTGACCGTGCCACCGGCTTCCTGTTTTAAAAGCAGAGGTGAGACGTGGTTGGATAGACACATGGTTAGGAACTAGAGGAGTAAAAAAGAAGGGAATGATAGAGTTCATTCCTATAAGATATGTACGAATTTAGGGTTGCTTCTTCACTGGACCCTGAAAAACTTAAATCGCGAGAGTCTGACACTCACGCGCACGCATAATGTCAATTTGGTATAACTCAGTTACCGTGGATGGTTTGGAAACCTTCAGTTTTTCTAGCCTCAAAGGCAGGCTCTCTAAGCCTTTTGTTGGCTTTTGCTGATCATTTCTTCTTGTGCTTGGTCTATTGTGCAGCCAGCACGTAAATATTAGGCCCGGGCATCAGCGAAAGGTGTATTATAAGCCCCCCCCCCCCCCCCCCCCAAACAAAAGACCCAGAAATCCTTCTATGGGGGGGGGGGCTATATTTGTTTTTCATCCGTACCTTTTCCCGCAGCACATGTCCCTGAGACTGACCCGGAAGTGTTCCCCCAGGATGGTGTACATGTAGCCTTACCTTTTCCCGCAGCACATGTCCCTGAGGCTGACCCGGAAGTGTTCCCCCAGGATAGGTACAGGCAGCCTTACCTTTTCCCGCAGCACATGTCCCTGAGGCTGACCCGGAAGTGTTCCCCCAGGATGGTGTACAGGTAAGGGTTGATGGCGCTGTTGGCGATCAGTAGCAGCTCCACAGCGATCATGACGTCACCGGATGTCGTGAACAGCTCGAACCTGTTAAAGTGTAAAGGTGGTTTCATTGTTTTTTTTTGTTTTTTTTTCAAATGATTTTAATTTCAACATGGTACATAATTTCGCCAGAGTACATAATTCCGCCAGGGTTCATATATTCCATCATGGTACATAATTCTACCAGAATACATAATTTCACCAGGATATATAATTCCACCAGGGTAAAAAATTCCGTCCGGGTACATAATCAGGGTACATATTTCCACCTGGGTACATAACATCGGGTACATAATTCCACTTTGGCACATAATTCCGTCAGGATACGTAATTCCATCAGGGTACATAATACCAATTATTCTCTGCTGTTTGGAAGCTTAACATTGTATAGTGAACACAAATGCAGAAAAGGAAGGAACACATCATCCCTCATGAGTTGTCTAGGATTATCTTTACATTTTAACCAGGAGACATAGATCGAGTACTTTGCTATTGTTAATAATTGTGTGTGGTTTCATTGTTAGGGTTGTTGACTTAGTCCCTTAAGGTTCTGGATTTGAATCACTAGCAGTAGTCCGGAACTCTACTAGTAGAGATTGGAATTCCAATCTCTACTAGTAGAGTTCTGGATTCTACTAGTTGATATCGGAATACCAATCTCTACTGGTAGAGATTGGAATCGGGTTCTGAATATTGGGATTCCAATCTCTACTAGGAGAACTCCAGATTCTACTAGTCTACAATCCAATTTTTTCCTATAAGAACTGGAGATTGTCCTCAATTCCAATCTCTACTAGTAGAATCTGGAATTCTCCTAGTAGAGATTGGAATCCCAATATTCGGATCCCGATTCCAATCTCTACTAGTAGAGATTGGAATTCCAATCTCAACTAGTAGAATCCAGAACTCTACTAGAGGAGATTGGAATTCTAGTCTCTACTAGTAGAGTTCCGGACTCTACTGGATTCCAATCTCTACTGTGACATGTACATACATTTGGGTAAGAACGTCCTCTCTGACGGGACGTTAAGCTGCAGATCCCATGTTTGGGGAGAGACCCACCCCAAGCACGTTAAAGAACCCACTACACCTAAAGTATGTAAAAGATTTGGCGTCCATCTAGTAGGGTCCATCCTAATGTGAGTGGATCAAACATTACAGTCCGGTCTTATACATCTTGGACTTGTATTAAACTATATAGTGTGTTGCACATTGAAGCAATACAAGCAAACAGACAAACCTACTACTAAGTAATCAAAAAAGCAAAAAAAAAAAAAAATAAACAAACAAATTAACAAACAGACCTGTGAGCCAAGTACACGATATTCTTCGGCAGCCAACAGACCAGGAACACCGCCACCACAGCCGTCACCATCCTGCTGGTCTTGTCCAGTTCTCGCCGATTCCCGTTCTCGCACTGCCGGCGCGAGATCTTGCCCTGCGGCTGGTTAGTGCGCATGCGCCAGATGATGCAGATGTGCGTCACGGTGATGACGGGCAGGGGGATGATGAAGGAAATGATTGTGACGTAGATCTCTGACACGCGGTTCCAGAAGTCCGCGTCATCACCAAGCCCCGGGAACGCGTAACTACATACGTGCCATCCCGGCGAAGGTTGTTGTAGCTGTGCATATATAACATACGGCACGTCGTTTATTGCTGCAAATATCCACAGGAAGAAGCAGAGAAACTTCGCCTTCCTCCTTGTTCTCCAATCCAGCGAACGAAACGGCTGGGAGACCGAGAAGTACCTGTCCACACTCATGGCCGTCAGGATGAACACCACGTTGAACATGTTCATGCCCACGACTAGGAAATAGACCTGGCACATGGCGTGGCCGAATATCCAGGCGTGGTTAATGACGTAGGTCGTGACGCGGAAGGGAGCCATGGTTAACATCAGAAGGTCGGCTATTGCGAGGTTCAGGATGTAGGTATAGGCGGCGCTCTTGGACTTGTGTTGGGCCAGGATTACTATGATTATGAGCAGGTTTCCAATCAGCCCTGCTAACGCTATGGCAGAGAAGAAGACATAGAACGGCAAAAGGCTGAGGTTTTCGAACGGGTCGAACGGTAAAACTGCCGCAGTAGATAACGTGCAGTTTGGGGTACTTGTGTTGGAAATGTCCACAACTGACCAACTACAAAAGGTAGCATTGAGCGCCATCGCTTCGAATGTGATATTGAAGCTACTGTGAAAAAATGTATTTTGTTCCTACAGACCCGCCACACGAAGCCTTTGTCTCCGACCTTGTCTTTTTGATTAACTACTAAACCTTTAAATCCAATACTCGTGAATGCCAAACCTTTGGTAACAATTCTTATCTGTTCTTGCAGGCAGATTCTGAAAGTCAGCCGCCAATATTGCCTTTGTCTGACTTTGGTTCCGGATAATACAGTTGACCCCAATGTGATCCTGCAGCTGCGCAGAGCTGCCTTCTCCGTAAAGTTGAACTCCCTCGTTGCTCAATATCCTACTCAATATTCAAGTCATTACTCTGCGTTTTAGATGGTTTTGATATTCGTGGTTGTTAATTATTCCAATGCTTATATCACATCTGCCTGTTTGAATGTCATGTCGTCTAAGGTCGAGTTTATAACTGTTATCTATATGTTAGCCGTTGTGTTGCTGTCTCCCTACCCAGATGATTTATATTTTGCTCCAGCTCCAGTTTGTGGTGCATGTGGTAGATGAATGATCCACCTGGAAAGCAA
This sequence comes from Branchiostoma lanceolatum, assembly GCA_035149815.1. Taxonomy (NCBI): domain Eukaryota; kingdom Metazoa; phylum Chordata; class Leptocardii; order Amphioxiformes; family Branchiostomatidae; genus Branchiostoma; species Branchiostoma lanceolatum. The sequence goes on along the minus strand of CM068883.1, from coordinate 1,147,421 downwards.
GGGGCCAGTTTCTGGCCTGTGCACGTAGGCAGTAGGCAGGTAGGCAGTTGTTTGATGCCACTGTTAGTCTTTCCGTTCGTCGCTCCGATGCCAAAGTCTTTCTAACCAGTTAATCTATTGCTTCAGCTTCAGTTTATATTTCTAAATCACAGCGAACTACTCTACCCGCCAGCGTTGCCCCCACTCTAGATATTCTTTGTAAGTGTTGTGTCAAATCTACTCGTCTTGCTATTACTCTAATGTCCAAATCACTTCTTCAAATCCTTTAGTCGCTTGAAGGTCGTTCTCCATGCCCCAATGCCCTGTCGTCTTTGCTATAGTGTATATCTGCAATGCACATGGATATGTTCGATGCCGCTACTGGTCTTGGTCCTTTCTTCCCGATAGTAGTACACTATATTCTGCTGCTGCAGTCGTTTGGGCACTCTGCAGCTGCAATCAGTTTTCCGCTACCCAGAGCACAACTAGCGGCTTCACCAGCACACTTGGTCACGGTCCAGTCAGCACCTGTAATACAGTATGTAATTCTAGATCAATATATTGAAACTATTCAATTAACAAATACATATCAAATAGTCGTATCTATGAATGCTGTCAAAATTGTCTAAGAGGATCCCCAGGGGACCAATAGAATCCGGTCTCCTCAGAGTGAGAGACTGATAAGGCAACGCAGAGACGAGGATGTCAAAGTTCATGGCCTTTAATTATGACAATCCTGAACAACTACTGCTGTCTCCGAGCTGCTCTTTAAACCAAGAGTATTTTTTCCCTATTCCCTATTTTCTTCTTAAATACATGAAAATTTGCCAGGCAATGTCCCTTTGGCCGTAGATATTTTTAATGAATGATATAACAGTGAACGTTTGCGCAGTTGTAGTAAAGGCTGCTACGGTGTAAAGAAATCGGAGGAAACTTTCGACCTGCTGCCGGTTTTTGTATTGATTAAGGCAAAGTAGGTTAATTGTTTGGCAGATCTAATCTGTTGCAACATGTGCGGAAATATGAAACTCAATGAATGGCTTGCTTGCTGACGGATGAAGAGTCATTGATTGAAAATGAGGTTACAGATATGACAATCATTTGATAGACTACCCGTGTGCATTTACCTTTACTAATATAATCGTTCTCTGCGTGGTATGTACCGATAAGAATACAATAATATACATGTCTACTTAAAAGCTTTGAACAAATTATTTCAAATATGTACAACACAAAATAAAATGCAGTAATGTGTAAAATCTTTATAAAAGCAAGTAATCTGTATTTGTGCATCGAAAGAAATAATCAATTCCAAACAGCTTTCAATTTTACGGTTGAAGATTAAGGTTAAGCTTCTATAATCGATACACAATCATCTAAAAGACATTTTCTTTGTCCGAACTAGCATGGCGGAAAGATCATCATCGACTTGCAGTCAGATGTGCAGAGACTGGGTGTGACTGGACGTTCGGTGAAATAGAACCAGCTGCCTCCGCGCCGCGTGCGTGCGAAGCTGGTGTGTCACGCCGAAAGGCGGTTATACCTACTCTCCAAGCAGAGGAGGGGTTGCGGCTGTTTTTTGACGTGTTTTAATGCGTTTTTGTCGGACTTTCTACTTGTCGGGCCTGTCGTTCATTTTATTTTAGTCTCTTCAAAGACTTTCTACTTCTTCATTTTGAAGAGACAAAAGTGAAATGACAAAGTAGAAAGCCCGACAAAAACGCATATAAACATGATTGTCAAAAAACAGCGGCAACCCCTCCTCTGCTTGGAGAGTAGATTATACCGGCTATACAGGTACAGACGTAATCCCAAAGCTAGCTGACCCAGCTTCCACAAAGGCAATCAGAGGTACTCAATGTCAAGGGTCAGCCACGACTTATTTCCGTTCCTAGATTATCTTGGCTCTCAAAAAGGCAATCGGGTGTACTCATTGTCAAGGGCAAGTGGCATTACGGTCTTATTTTCTCTCCTGCACAGTTGTGCGTTCAAAGAAATCACTCTCTTGTTCAGGGGCAAAAGTCAGTTTCTGCACAGATCGGCTTGTATAATCTTTGTTTGGCGTCACACACATGTACCTCTGTACCTTTATCACAGGGAATCAAATTACTTATTATAAGTTTAACGACAAGGCTAATGTAAAGTTACTTTCTGTAAGCAGCAATCGACTTGCGCATTTCGTTTGTCAGAATAACACATCGCCTCTGCAAATTGATTTCCAAGAGCTCAGTAGGAAATTAGCTAGATATCTCATAGTTAAGGACTGTTCTATCCAGAAGTGTCGGCGAGCAAAAGTGTCTCCAGATGGCGACACTTTTGGATACCTAAAATGCGCTCCTTCCGGTGCAGCCATGTGTGCTTATTGGTGCAATAGTGCAGTCAATCATGGTGATTGACAGGACCGCTAGCAGTAAGTATTCACGCCCAGGTCTCCATATTTGGCTCCGCCGGAGTACATCTAGGATATCCCAAACATGCACTCTTGGCTTGGGATGTGTTTTGGATATACCGAAACTGCTCCAGAGCGGATTTTGGATAGAGACCGCTTTTTGGATACAACAAGGACAGTCCAAGGCGTATTCATTCGCTAGGGTAACCTTCCTGCGCCTCTGTATGCACTCAGGAGCGCCTATACTTATTACATTTACTATCCTGTCACAACAAGAGGATGATCCAGATGAGAATTACATCCTCCTTCACCTCTACGAGGTGAGGTTCAGGTCATAGCGATCATCAATCTAGGAAGTCGGGGTGATGATTGGTCAAGCCCCGGGGGTATGTTGCTGCCCTATTCATTGAAAGCGTACTCTGAGTTATACTTCGGTCCAATTTCCAATCCGGGGCCCGGTCGGGTAGCTTGTGGGAACGAAAATATGAAATAAAAAGCAGCATAGGACACAAAATGTAAAATTACTCCTAACCACATATTGTTTATTTTCGTGATATTTACTTTTTTTTCGTTTTCGGCTGGGCCCCGGATTGGAAATGGGACTGAAGCATCGCATGTCTACCATGCTCATGTATTTCCCTGCCAGAATATCAATGTAGCGCATTTAAGCACCTTGTGTAGGCAAAGTGAAAAATCGGCTTTTAAGACTTTCTGCCAGATGGCTGAGCCATGGTATTAAGTCTCCTTAATTCTTTGCAATTTCAGCATCGATTTTCAAAAGCTTAACCTTTAGCACGCTGATTTAGGCGTTTGGCACCAATTCCCTAGTGGTTACAGAGATAGGCAGCAGGAAGTGGGTTAAAAACTCCAAATGAAATTATTATGATGTGGTGGAGGCTGCATGGGCAGCAACCCGCCCTTCCTTCAAATACGTCTCAGGGCCGTTGCCTTGAAGCTGTCCCGCATGGCCACAGCAAGCGTTGATTGGATGATATGTCTTACCACTGGTGATGAATAGAGTAAGTCTAAGTCTGGTATAATGGTTGCTTTTACCCTTTCAACCCATTACAGGGTTTACCTAGAATTACGTACGATTACCGGTTAGATGATGTGCCGGGCATTAATTGTGACACATGATGTAAAGACGATCTGAATTACCGGGTACAGGTTAAAAGAGACTGGAAGATGTGGCAAGAAAATACACATAGTTGTTCGTGAAGAATCTGGAAGCTTGGTTCTGCACTCTCTACAGATTATCCTTTCTTTCTTTGTGTATGGATTTCATACTGTTGCAGCATATCCCCCGCTTCATCTCTGTCCATGTTTAGAGTGAATGTAATGTAAATAAGCATGTTGCCTTGATGCGGTCCTACATGGCCACAGCACGCGTTGACTGGGTAATGTGTCTTGCCACTGGTGGTAAAGAGTTTTCAAGTTGATTTGGTATAATGGTTGCTTTTCTCCCCTTCAAACCATTACGGGGCTTATCTGGACTTAACTATCATTACCGGTAAGATGATGTGCCGCGCAGTAATTGATACACATGATGTAAAGGCGATCTACATTACCCGGTGCAGGTCATAATCAACTAGACGATGTCGCAAGAAATACATAGTTGTTCGTGAAGAATCTGGCAGCTTCGTTCTGCACCCTCTACAGATTATCCTTTCTTTCTTCGTGTGTGGATCCCATTCTGTTGCAGCATATTCAAGGTTTGGTCCTAATACAGATAATAGACTAGACGATGTCGCAAACAAAACCCTTGGTTATTCGCGTGATCGGCATGTTCTCAGAGAAGAAACGATACTCAACCATTTCAGATTTAGAACATTACCATTTGAAATCAGAAGAGTCAAATGTGCCAACAGTGTCATTGTTTCATCTACGGTATCTAACAAATATAATCAGCAATGGGCGATGAACTATTTTGCAATGAGCGTTTTACTTTCGTCTGCTCCAAATATCTCTGCATTAAAAACAAAGGAACAGAGAACACTTTTATTCTGTCTATTGATTTTGAGCAGTCCCTAGGCTAATGCTGTGGAGTCCTAAACACTTATCTGTGCTCTATTTGTTCCTCCTTTCTGCACCCCCTTCCCCCGATTCATCTCTGTCTATATGTTTAAAAGGAATGTAATGTAAATAAGCAGCATCCAATAACTACCTGCCTACACTCAATGGGCTCCGGAAACAGGTTGATTACGATGTTTGAAAGTTGCCATAGAAACCAGATAGCCATTATTCACTACTCTTTGTTGAGAATTTGACCAACATGATCGTCCGGGCTACGAATGAATTCCAATGGTAATCTTTACTATATTCTGACCTCTTTGTATGAAAAATGTCTGCTATTTGAACCAATTAAGAGGCTCTATTGGGATCTGGTCTCATTTCAAATCACTGGAGTATATACAAGTCCCTATGAGAGACGGAAAGCGCCATAAACATTTTCGTCTGGTAACTATTCCTTTCGCTTTTTCTGCAGCCATTACGCAGACTTCACTTTCATTTACCACCATCGTTATATCCTACTTTTCATGCAATATTCAGGCTCCAGAGGGCATACTAGGAGTACTTGGCGACGATCCTTAATAAACATTTTCCTACAGCGCTTTTCAAATCATCTTTCCATGCCGCTTCTACAACTGGCAGAGTGCCACTGAAGTCCACTGACCTGTCCTTAAGGACTGTTGCATGTATGCATAACACAGATCCTTCACGAAATCCTTTGTGATGGGTTGAAGAAATGGCAGATAAGTGATACCTACATACCAAATGGCGTGCTGCAATACACTCAAATGTACCAACGGCCATGTAAATGTAGGTAACGGTCCTTTTTGCCTTGTAAAACGTATCCAAATTTTCTTTTTACATTTACCACCGTCGTTCAATTCCCTTTTAGGTGCAGTGTACAAGCTCCAAGTGTGCACAAAAAGTGATAGATTTAACCTTTCATAAACATTTTCTAACAGCAAGTCATACTAATTTCCATGCCGCCCCTACTATTGGCAGAATGTTCTTCAACTCGACCAACCCGTCCGTGAAAAGTGATAGATTGTGCACATTTCCTCTCCGAAATCGTTTGTGATGAATTGTAGGAATGGCGAATAAGTACCATGAACACTTACCAAATGGCAATGTAACTGGAAATGCATCTAATCTTTAAGAGTTTTATTTTTACTTATAATGTTCCGCAAACATTATCAGACTTGCGTGACACTCACCATCATAACAGATCTAACTTTCCTCGAAGCCTGTAAGCTTCAGAAGGGCAGAAGAAGTCAATCCTTCATTAGCATCGTTTTCCTTTTTTCATCCCGCCCAGCTACCGGCTACGTCCACTACATGCCTGCGAAGCTGGTGTGTTACGCTGAGTAGCGTTTGCACTGGCTAAGTAATCTCCAAGCAGATCTACAGGTTGCGAAGACCGAATCAAACTGGCAGAAGATGTATCTATGTGTGCAACCTTGGATTGCTATACAAGCTCCTTCTTCCAGTTGGATACGGTCTTTGCAATCAGTTGGGCCTGCTTGGAGGCTACCGGCTAATATAAACACTGCCAGTTTGATACGGTCTTCGCAACCTATAGATCTGCTTGGAGATTACAGATACACTAGCCCTTTCTCAGAGACTGCGACATGTATTGATTAAACATTTCCCATCAATTTTTGTATGATGGATTTATAGAAACGGCAGATGAGAAAGCGAATTTAAAGTCCTCTGGTAACCTTACGACATTAAAATTGTTTGATGCAGATAAAATGACATATTATTTCCCTTTCCATTAGTGGCCAGACAATCAGACCTTTCTATAAGGATGCATAACATTATCATGTGCTGAATAACTGTGTTAGATAGGTCTTTTGATATCACTTTGAATTCATTCCATCAGTCAGGGTAGCCCAGCTGTCGATTGGAGTATAATGACAAAATCGAACCCTATCCATCGTTACGATTTCGAGAGGAATACATGATTGCCTGGTCAGAAATCTATTCAAGTAAAGATGCATATTTATAGCTCATTTTATCTAAGTACCGGTTACGGCCACCCTTGGAATCACAACGAAACGGAGGCCAAGAAGGACACAGCCAAGGGGGAGACCCAAGACTACGCTACGAAAAGCACAGTGCAAAAGAACTCAATAAAAGTTACAAAGTGTAAAAAAATCCTTTTTATCTATAAATTCGTTAAACCAACTACGGTAAATGCAGAAATGTTCGTGGTGGTTCTAAGTTTGCGGTTTTCGCGGCAAGCTCTTCGCCGCGAACTTAAAACCACCGCGAAATTGTTACCTCCAGCCCACATGTCTACTATTGCCTCGAACGCGGACTTAAAACCACCGCAAACACTCTATTTTCTCTCTACCGCGAAATTAAAACCACCTCAACTTAAATGTATTTACAGTATGGAGATGTAGGTCTCAGTGAGATCGCAGCGAGGTGGTCACCGTAGTTGAATGAGGGTGTAATTGATTCTCCAGTGGACCGGAAAAACAGCGAGGGCACCGATAATGATCACTGATAAAGGCTATCCGGGCTTCAATGGAACCGCAATGCGGAACGGATCAGCGTACGACGGCAGATAAGATAGTCGTCCAGGGCAGGGAAACGAAACTGATCAGGCAGGAATCATGCTGGGATCACAGTTTACGCACCAGACTCACCAATTCCATTTTTTAATAAAGGTAGAACCATCCAAGTAAATCAGAGTTCGAGATGAACATAATGAAACAGAGAAGAAATCAGAGGTCTTTGTGAGTAAGGACCAGCAGTGAGGGCACATTTTCCCGGGACAACTACTGATTATCTGAAGCTCCACGTTACTGGTCAGTAATTGAGATGAACGCTCTGAAACTAGGTCAGGAGGTCATTAAGATACATGACCGTGAAAAGAAAAGAAAGTACGAACGAACATATATGTTATCTCCAAGCAGATCGAACGGTGGCAATGACCTATCCAACTAGCCTCTACGTATACCAGCTGCAGGCTCCGCGGGATGGCTGGAAAAATAGTAGAAATTGGCCTAATAGAGTGAATAGTGTGCCAAGGGAGTTAGCTACGGAGAGAGGGTCCAATCTGCCATCCACGGATCGATAATGGAGCTTCACTGTATAGCGGACTACCCTGTATAGCGGAGTACCTCAGCTGATTTCTACTTTTTTCCCAACGATAGGACGGAGCCTGGTAGAGGCTACTATCCAACTGGCTAAAAGAGCTTTTAGCCTTCCAAGAAAGTATTAGCAGACAGAAGACGGTGGTGACTCGAGAAGAAAAAGAAGCCACCCAATATATATATAAAACTCATTTAGCCAGTAAAATACGGTATTTGTCGCCATTAGATCTACTTAGAGATTACATATCTGTGCTTATGAATCAGCTTGTGATGAAGCTTTCGTATTGGACTCTCGGACTGCTCTCTTCATGACTATAATCAGATGTGATGTGGTAGGCTCGAAAACAACATTGCGTGAGATGGGGCTCGTCCTGGAACGATGCAGTAATAATGGGTGATTTATCGTATGTTTCTTCCTGCGCGTTTTTTCGGCCTTTCTGACAATCTTTATGACCCGTTTGTGAATATTAGACATCCAGCTCAGGAAAAGATGGATAAAATTGAATCTTTCCTACAGGATTAATACATTGGTATATTCTATATAATGTTTACTTTGGATGCTTTCCGTAAATCCAAACATTATTTCTCATTGAACAAAAAGGTGCCGAAACGTCTGAACATACAAATGTATAAGTCCAGTAGTAAAGATTCAATTTTGTTAATCTTTATGACCATTGTTAGATATTCATAGACTCACTTTAATGTTATTTTTCTTCCTGTTTTTCTACTTGTTTCTGCGCGGTCAGCGGTCTGTGGTATACCTAAGGACATAAAACTTCAAAATTGATGAGGTCTGAAAGAAATACCATGGGAAATAAAATGAAAGCATGAAAACCAAAAGCTGACCAAAATACTAATTAAAAATTCTGAGACAATGTTTCCCCAAAAACGCTGTCTAGCTAGAAGCGTTATTGACGCAATGGGAACAGAAGGATGAGTGATTATTTGCAGGTGAACAGCACTTTGTAGAAATATTGCTTGTACAAAAGAGCTTATAGCCAAGGCAAAGGGAAGATCTGAATAACCCCCTAAGCAAAACGAGAACGTAGATTTTATAGGGTTAGAAATATCTGCATTGTCGTTGGTTTCACAAAGTCGACCTTCGTCAAATGTTCTTAGCAAAAAATCTTGCCGTTCAAGCACGTTAAAAAAAAGGTATAATTCTCCACCAAATCGAGTGCTAACGTTACATACCAGCAGTCAGGCAGCGTGAAGGATTAAAATTAATTACACAATCCAGTTTTTTTCTGGAGCAGCCTAACATTTAAAATTGATCCTCTGTAATTAAATTCCGATATTATCGGTGATTGTGTAATCTCCCTCAAACAGGCTAATTGTAAAGCTTTAAGAAAATCGTTTTTGAAGAACTCAGCTGGATATATCTATTAAAAAAAAGAATTTCAGGCGAACGAGGGTGATACATGTCATCTTTTAGCCAGCGTGAATGACCCAAATGGATGAAACGAAATACCTTTATTGAACGTTTCTGCTCTTACAAGATAAGTACAGGTCATGGTGATACAGAGGTGGTATGGTATAATTAAAGTGATATTCAAAAAGTGGTATCTTATTACATTTTCAAACTAATTATTACTAATATAAATCAAATCTAGTTACTCTGGAGCAACCTCAAAATGGATTAATAACATCCAGTTACTCTGGAGTAGTCTCACATTTTGATTGACCTGTGTTGATCCCCTGTAATTAAATATCTATGTTACAGGTGATTGTGTAATCTCAACCAGACGGTCTAATACTTTTATAACCATTTTCTTGTAGGGCAACCTTCAATCTTACGCTGAGTGAGATTTCGGGTTCAATTGGAGGTTTGGTCCGGGAATGGTCACGCCAGTGAGCCCGGGTGCAGAGGTAGTTTTCATGCTCTTCAATTTCGGCATTTTGGACAGTGAAAACGTAGCATACGTAGAAGCGAATGGACGGTGTTGTCAACAAAGACATGAGCGTGAGAATGGTTCGATTGGAACAGGGTGTATTGTTAAAAGTGCGAAATTGAGAACGATAGGGGTGGAGCCCAGGTAGGCGAATGAAAGAACCGTTTCGCGCAAAAAAAATGTGTGAAACAAGGTGCGACCAAAACATTCCTAGTTCCCGCCTGCAAATTGTGAACAAATCAGTTGCTGTTACTATTGGTGAGAGGTTGTGATTGACATCGGTTCTCATCAATATGCATGTATCGCAAGTTAGGATTTTTGACCTCGAATTTTACCACCGTGTGACATTTCCCCTATACTTTATCCCTCCCTTTTCTCTCTGAGATATAAACATTGTAATAGGGAATCAGGCCTCATGTTTCATATAAAATATTAACCTTTGGTACAAAATCAATATTTCATTTTAAACTGCTTCCATCTGAAAAATCCTGACAATTTGATGACCGGTGTTTTGATACTTTGTAATTTATTTCTTGCTCTAATGTCTAAAAGACGCAATCTTTCTCATACCAGGTGTTCCTATAATCCATCTACCTGGTATGATGATTACTCTTTTACACCAAGGGGAGGTTGGCTCGTGAGATTTATCACCCTGAGCAAGTGGAATAGAAATCTCCTGTTATGTTATTGACCTACATATGTACAATCCGTTATGGAACCACTTTTTTTCTGCATAGGATATTGCTCAAACAGAATAACCGATATAGCTTCCAATTGGTACCCCGTGCTCTATGCAAGGGGTTGAGTGAATGAGTGAGTGTTCTATTAGAAGTGGGTATTGATCGGTCATCGTACCTTAAAATTCGAACGACATCCATGCAATCCGTTGCTCTCCATGAGCTCATACATCAAATGTATTTATTTAGGAACCTAAATAAAACCTAACTCGACATAAGTCAAGACAAGGAGGCCAACCTTGATAACATAATATACTGTAAATGCAGAAATGTTCGCGGTGGTTTTATTTTCGCCGTTTTCGCGGCGGCAGTTTCACCGTGAACTTAAAACAACCGCGAACATGTTTGTCCGATACTATAGCAGAATGTGACTATATAGCTCTGGCGCAAACATAAATCCACCGAAAACTCTTCATTTTCCCCTTAGCATGTCTACATATCATAATCTATGGCTACCAGCGACTCTAAAGCAAATATCAGTCTAAATCTATAACAATTTAGGCCATCATAGCTATATGACTGGAATAAAAGTGGAATATTGCCAACATGGAATCTTAGATCAGTTTGTACTCACATAAAATCTCCCAATGCGTCAAATCTCGGTCCATCAAGCGGCTGACTCCAACTCGCCCGGTGAGTGTCACGGTGCCGTGAGAGTGTATGCTGATTCTATATGGAATTCTGGCTTGGGTCGGTTGTGACGTCAGTGCATATGTATATACTGCGCAGGATTGGTGCATCAGTTCTGAAAATGAAGAGCATTCCCTCGTCAAACCGATGAGTTTAGAATATTTTATCAACCAGAAATGTTATATCAATGCATGGCTTGCCAGTGCTGATAATTATAATCGCATTTGATTATTTGCATTTGCTAAATGGCCCTGCTGACATAACTTATATAACGTCGCAATGTATTTGGATTGCATTTAATTCAATCAATTCGTTGTTCTTGATTATGTTTTGAATTTTTTCATTTCTTTCTTTTAAATATTACAAAAGGCGTAGCCAATTTAATTGTGATTCATTCAGAAATATACAAAAGTGCGTTGATGAAGGTTAGACATCCAGGTAATAAGATACGCCCAAAATTGCTACACAAGCAACTCGATAAAATTTTGAGAATTTCAAACGTTTAAAAATTGTATCCAGTTGCTTGACTCAATATTTTTGGCGTATACAAAAAATGATTCATTCAGAAACAAGATAAGATGACTTTTCAATCTGTCAACAACATGACAATGTACATACTTGGCTTTTTCCAATGCAGGAGGACAGCCCAAAGAAAACATTCACCATTTAAAAGCCTTCCAAACGCATAAAAGGCCGCGAAGCCAGTCAGATAACCCCGACTGAAGGTGATGAAGTAGATATCAGCGCTCGACCACATTTCATTATGTGTATGGAGTTAATCTTGGCAAGTGTAGGCAGTCACTTGGCTGAATGAGCATTTAATAATAATCAGTCACGAAAGCCAATTTGCATATGAAATATGGAATCAACTTGTTTAAAATACGCCCATACGTAATTTCAAGTACGCATGTGCAGTGCCCAAGGTAAAGGCCCGCGAGACGTAAACAAAACTAGTCTCGGCGTTGTTATGCAACTGTAGACAATTTTGAGACGAGAACTTGTATAAGCCAGGGGGCTTAACCGTTGACACTTTACATGCGAACTCGAAATTTCGAATTGGCTGACACTTACTCGAATTGATCTCTAGAAAAATGTTTTAAAATTGTAAAGAGAAATGTCTATTCAAACTAAGTGACATCAGGAGTATAAAGATTATAAGTCAGAGATTTATTACCGTTGATGAAAGCAGGGAATCGGCCGTACTCATTAACACCGTTTGATTATGGCGATGGATTGTGCTTCTGGGAACGCCATAAGTACACACGACACTACCTAATTAAGGTCTCATTGATGATTGCGCACTCTAAGAGAATTTGTACCCATAAAAATGAACGGCTGAATGAATGTGCTATGTTTATATCAGTGGGAAATTCCGTTTTTGCCAGCCCAATTGATCTTAAGTGTCAAACTGGAGAAATCTTGTTTGTAACGTGCACAGCCCTGCATTTTGAGTGATGCTGTCGTGCGCTTACAGCTTGTGGCGTGTAGCTAAGTGCAGTTGGTAATTGCCATAAACAGAGATTGTATGTAGTGAAGTTGTTGGAAGTTTACCCGATGAAAGTAAATGTTCTCAACATGGAATTTATGGCATTGGCACATTTCCAATAGCTTCATTACGAACGCGCCGATGTGAGACACGTATTATAACATGTAAGCCTATGGGGCGAAAAAAACCTCATGGATGAGACCTTAAGATGCACATATTTGCTCTGCTGCAGCCAGTAACTTCATCTGATATGGACAGCCTGTCTGATCGCCACGCACAACCTCCTTGGTATAATCCTGTAAACGGGGAATAATTTTCCACATCGATTCTTGGACTCTGAAGTCAATCAAGTAGTCCGTCATGAATCGTAGCGTGCTGATCCAGCGGTTACAATCATGATCAGATCACTGCAGAAATGCAAAGTCACGCACCTCATTTGGAAACCTCATCGCGGTCAATGAACAAGTGACGCAATTCACGGCACATCTAGTGGTTGCAGGCGATCTGATGATCAATGAAGTGGGTGTTAATATTTGCTGCCGCTATGCAGGCAGTCACTCTGTTGAATACAAAACAAATATTCAATCAGTCATTTGTGGTAATCTTTTCTGACGTTCTCGCGGCCGGTCCAGTCTCTTTCTAATGATTGAGCACACCGTTGGGGCAATCTCTTATTATGGCAGATCAGGTCGCAAGAGCAAAAGTTGATGTAGACAGCGAGTTAAGCCGTCTTCTAAGGCATCGTTGGCATCTTTCTTTATTCTTTCTTGACGTTGGCATCATTGGCGCACCTTCCAGTAGCTACTTTTTTCTCTTCTTACCCTCAGTTGAAGTGAAGTGGTACATGATCAGGTTTTCCAGAGGTGCTTTTGAGCTTCTCTACAGCCAGTGTTATCAGCCAAGCACGTCGGGTCACCTATACTCCTCTCGGTAAGTGTCGACTGCAGCTAGTCACCTCTTTATGTCTAGACGCCATGCTTGACTAGAGAAAGGGGAAGCTGGGAAGCAGGCTTTATGGTTTGGTAGAGGAAAGACAGCACAACGGGGTACATCAGGGGAGACCGACATTGCAGCAAACAGCGTCGCAATTCAAGTGTGTGAGTTGCGAACATCAACACATAAGAGTTACAGTAAAAAATTCCCAATGGCAGTCACGTGCAGGAATGTAAATTTTCCCCACTCCCCAAGGCGACGCCACACAGGCTGACAATGGCTGTCTAAAAAAGCAGCGCCCAAACCAACCATTACCAGCCAGGCCTGGCATTTATCGCCATTGTTAAATTCCACGCTTCGTACGGGTCTGGTAACAACAGACTACCAAGGCCAGGTTGAGGGATTAGCTCTGTACCTCAACAGAAACTCAAAATACAAACCAAATACCCCAAAACACCTGTCCCACATTCAACCAGACCCAACATCTGCTTGGAGGTAAGGGTCGACCATTGGCGCAGGTATTTTGGCCTGCTGCCATTTTGATCAGACAGCCCCTCTCGCCCCTAGCAGTCTGGCAACGCAAAGTACAAAGTCCGACCTGCGGTTTACCTGCAAATCCCACAACAGCGCCAGTCTGCACAGGCCTGCAGAAATATCTGATGGGCAGAAGGAAGAAACCTCATTCAGGCCCAAACACGTAAGCTGCGATTAGCATGTTAGGTAATACTGTAGGAATCTAGGTTGTTTCAAATGGTACCCGAGTTCATATTCATACAGGGGTTGTAATTGCGGGACAATGCATAGTACGTGTATTGGCTGAAGAAACAACAAAAACAACAAATTCTGTAGCTTTGTACTTTGTACGTGTATTTGTCGCAGGAGTTGGGAGGGGGGGGGTGCTGAGCGTGTGTAAAAATGCATTCTCTAAGTGTTCGACTGTAATTTGCACAGATTTTCCTGGCAACGTACCCTACCTTTAGCCTCTACCAAGCTCCAGACGTCGCTGGAAAGAGTAGAAATCTCCAAAAACAAGAGTTGGCCAGCCGACAGATACAATTTGCAAATTATATCTGAGTGTCTGGACCCTGGTAGAGACTACCTACTTTAAGGTATAGGTTCTATACGTCAATCCACAATAAATTTTAAAAAATACAATTTTTATTTGATTTTTCAGGATAACAATGAACGTCGTCAGGCTCATTCTGTTGTTTCTATTGGTCCACTGTTGTGGGTCGGACGTCTGTTCGGAACAATGTGCATGTTTGTCATACGTCAACTGCATGGGCCGAGCACTCACGGAAATACCCGAAGGCTTGCCGAACGACACGATCACCCTGGACCTGCGCCTAAACAACCTGCGCCGTCTAGCGGAAGGGGCGTTTACTACAGTGCCGAAGCTAATTTACCTGCACCTGGACTCGACTAACATACATGAGATACACGACTTGGCCTTTATCAATCTACATCGTTTACATCACTTGTATCTCTCTCAAAACAGCCTGTCCGTAATCCCTTGTGCAGCTGTTCAGATGATACCGCATCTAACACACCTTCGTCTCAGTGGTAACAGCATATCAACTATCCCTCCAAACTGCTTTGAGGGGATCAACAACCTATATGGGATAGAACTTGACAACAACCAGATTCAAACCTTACACGAAGACACGTTTTTAGGTCTTCATGAACTCCGCGACTTGAATATAGCCTATAACAGGCTTACTGTGGTGCCGGAACAGGCTCTGAGGCAGATACCAAACTTGCAAACTCTTCGCCTTGATGGGAACCCTATCCACGTCATCGGATCAGACGACTTTTACAACACCAGTAGACTACTCTCACTGTCCCTTGGTAACCTCGGTGATGACCTTAACATACGTGAGGGTGCCCTGTCTCACCTGAGACTTGTAGAACTGAGTTTATCAGACAATAATCTCCAGAACCTGCCTGTTTCTGTCCGAAACGTCAGCTCATTGATACAGTTCGACCTTCGAGGCAACTTCTTCCCTATCATCTTCGAATCCTGGTTCGAAAACATGGCGGAGCTACAGACCCTGAACCTGGCCTCTGTGAGTCTGCAATTCCTGTTCGAGCCGGCTCTGCGCGGTCTGTTCTCCCTCCGAACTCTCTACCTAAACCACAACGCGCTAGGATCTCTGTTTGAGACGACTTTCCAGGACACTGCAGCGCTGAAGTCTCTGCAGCTGAACAACAACGAGCTCCTGGCTCTCCCGACTCGACTGTTTGCAGGTCTGACATCGCTAGAAAGTCTCTTTCTCTACAACAATAAGTTAGCACAGCTTCCAGCCGAACTTTTCACTGACACGATATCGTTGAAGTACTTGTACCTGTCTGGGAACAGGTTAGTTACTCTTCCAGGGGAGATATTTCATGGGTTGCACTCGCTGTCATTTCTTGATCTTTCTCTTAATCATCTCGAAGAACTACCCGAAGGATTATTCGACAATCTGACGTCACTTGAGCTGCTGTATCTCCATGGCAACCGACTGACCGAAGTCCCGTCTGGTCTCGCGAGAATGATGACGCAGTTGCGGGAAGTTAGCTTAGACGACAATCCGATAGAGATTGACTAGTCTGGTGTCTCTGATGGCAATTCGATTGATATAGATTTGATACTAAACTAGCCCGCATTAATTGTGATCAGAAGCTCTCATTGAAATGATCAGGAAAATTGTATGAACCGTTAAACTTAGTGATTACAACATAACATGAGATCATGAAAGAAATGCAGGATATACTATTTCGCTTTCGTAAACATTCTGTTAGAAATCCAAGGACTAAGACATGATGTCGAGGTGCCACATAGCGAGTAACATAGAGAATTGGGTATCATTATTTCGTAATGACAGCCTATTCATTACCCTATCAAGGACATCATGGGTCAGGGATAAAAACATGTATTTTCAATTGACTATTGAAAAAGGTATTCGCGTGGACCATTATACTCGACCTACTTTGGGATTGCCATCTGTTACTTTCTTGAAACAAATACAAAAGCCCAGAGCTGTGGCGTTGATATCAGTGTCTGTTGCATCTATCAGTTTGTATTGATTTCAAAAAGAGTCGTGTGGTACGTTTTGGCGCAGTTTTATTTTCTTTTCACTAGCGAGTTTATTGTATCATTATTTGTGACAATGTGTCAAATGTGTAACTTTTCAACGTATGAACAGTTAGCGTCAAATGGTATAGATTCCAAATCTGTTCCATTCTGTTCTTCGCGTGACGTTTAGCGTGCATCCCGTGAACTGATTTGTAATTTTCGCGAATGCGGACTCGCATTTGTGGCTCCACCTTAATCTTATTCGTAAAACGAACCATTTGCGAAGGTTTTGACAAATCTGTTTAACACGTGGTAACTTAAAGGCCTCTGTGTCTATTTTTGCTTCGCCCGTGGCATTGAGATAAACCACATATGCTATGTTCGATCATGACTGAATAAAGAAGTTAGCACGCGTGAATTCACCTTAACTTCAACATCTGTTGCATTCCCGCCTCCGAGAGACATAGGTTACTGTTAAAAAACATAGACCTGATATTATGGACAACATGCAAAAACACCGGTTTAGTTGGAAATACTGCTGACACGGTGCCGCAGTTAGATTAACCTCCATCACAGCATACTGGTTACTGGTAGATATCAACATTTTCTCTCTTGGCTAGCTTGGCTTCGCTGACGAAGATTTCAGGGCCCGGGTCCACTTATCAACATTTATATAATAACAATATGTATATATATGTACAGACAGGTTTGAGTGGGCTTTCTTTACAACTTGTTGATATTTTGAATTCATTATGTAATACAAATATTATTGTAATCATTATTATTATTATTATTAGATAGAATCAAAACTCAATATTTCCTATCATTAAAACAACAATAATGGTGGCCTTTATATACGCACTAGATTAAGTCTTTATGGAATGGATAACGTTAAGTCCTGTATGTAGCAGTCAGATCAATACAAATAGAATATTTTAATGTTCGATTAGTCTACACCACCTACATTTCAAGCCGCTTTGAACGCTGTGTGATACTTTTGACCATGAGTTCATAGAGGGCTATCATCTGTGACCATGGCCTCAACCACTATTGTAATCTTCACCAAAAAAAATGTATTTATTTCAAACTATTCATGATCAGTTGCCCTCCTATACAGGTTTTTGGCCAGCTGCCGTTTGAAGTGATACCATTGTTGGTGAAACATAATGCCATGGTACCACAGTCAACCGCAACATTAACCCCTTGCACTGTTAAAAGATATCCACATAGATTTCAGCTTCGAAGTTAATGATTTTTTGTCAGGTTTCTCACCTTTCATTGGCCCTTCGCTCAACCTTTGTTAAAAGTGTTTCTGAATGGAAAGATGTCAAAAACAATGCTGGTGTCTGTGCATGGTGACGACATGTAATTAACCTTTCAGGAAAACAAATCCTCCAAACGGAATTACTTACAGACATGGCTACAGAAAGAATACATGTTTTAACAGTTTGGTATGCATATATCTAGGCTGTAACGTTGGACTCAACGCGAATGGGAGCCGCAGTGTCCGCTCGACTGTCGGCCACAAACCAGATGCGTGACATATCGGGGATGACCATATGTCGTTGAGGTCGATACTATGAATGAAAAGACACGATGTCCTGGACACGTAGTCGTTCATGTCTTTTCTTCTCCCACAAAACAATCGCCAACACGCCATGTTTCTTACCTCTGATTGGCTGGCGTCTTGGCTGTCTGTTTAAGACAGTCCTTAAGGACGTCTTTCACCCTGAGACGTGGCATTATCACAGGAGACGGCGACGATTGGAACGGCAACCGACTGGGTTTCCTTGGACATGACTTCTGCCCAACTTCTCATACACCTGTTCGTGTTGGGCCTGGCACCGAGTACCAGCTATGCCTTCTTCAGTAAGAATCATATTTTCGTCATTCTTTTCTTAAAGTATATAATTTTACTCACATCTTTATAAATATTGGCAGGCAAGCAATGCCCGATGACCATAACGCCGGTAGTGCACATTTAGGGAGACATTGATTTTATCTTGAAATATCTGTCTTTCCGTAATTACGACAGTTTCAGTGGAAATGTTAGTCTGTTCCTCAGCACTTTACTTGATATCAGCAATCTTTATTGACGCAACAAAAGTACAGTGACTCTCGTAAGGTCTCCTTAATCCATACATACATACATACATACATGCTAACAAACAAAGTTAATACTAATGAGTTTGTTTACAAACAATCATATGGAATAGGGAAACATATTGAAATTTAGCGTGTCGTATACTTATACATTACTTGTTCTTATGTCCAAACATTCTTTGATGTATATACCTATTTGAACACAGTAAAGATTGTCTCCTCTCAGTATGTAATCAAATCTATCAACAGAATGGGGCGTATTGAATTCACTTGATCAGGTGGAAATAAAGGTGAACAGCTAAGAGCGTTTATCCTCATATCTTGGAAAATTCATGATATCTCGTGGTTTACAGTAAGCAAGGGGGTCTCTAAGTGAGTGCCGCTGTGTATGACCATTGGTGCTTAGAAACTGCAGCATATAGGAGTTACTTGCATGGACACTCTTGCTCTCTACCTGACATTGAAACCGGGATAAACAAGACTATCGATGCTAAGGGGAAAAACATTGAAACTGGAAAACATTTTCCAATAAGGCCTTTTGCCCTGAGGACATGGTCATGGCCACACGAGGAGGGTGACATAGTTCTATGTGGCTTGTGAACAGAATCAATGTCACACAACGTCGCCTCAAAAGCAGACAGTACATTGAGAGTTCAAGATATACAGCTGAATTAATTAGAATTGGTCCAAATATTAAAGCAACATTACGTGCTAGATATTACATAAACACACACACTCGCATACACACATGCAAAACACACACATTGAATATGCATGGGGATCGACTGATAGTGCCTTTATTCTTGGCCTGGCTTCGTGTACTAAGATATAACGGGGTTATCCACGTCTAGTGCAGTAATGTCTGACAAGGCCGGTACGTGACAGGCAGACTCGGCCACACCGGCTGCAGGGGAAGGACGAGTCTGGGATTGGTGCAGTGGTGATGTGTTTAATTGTACATAACGTATTCGAATCTCTATCTAAAGCCCACCTCTCACTGGACCCGTGACACGTCGGCGGCGTCGCTGCGTCCTAAACTGGATCTGTCTTACCCTTGACTTTATATTGCGAATATCATTCAAAACGTACAAGTATGACCAAAAAGACATCAAAACACACAAAGCTTTTAAAAAGATTCGTTTTTTGTCAATGAAAGTCGTTGACTGCTTTGTCAATTCGACCGGCGTCAGCGACCGCACAAGCGTGCTGCGGGTCCAGTGAGAGGGGGGCTTTACGTACACTGGCTTGTTCCCCCCCCCCCCCCCCCCCCCCAGACTACCCTCCCGGGGCGTGGGGCCCGTGGGGAGCCTGGTCTAACGAGTGCGGCTGTTCAGACACGTCCAGATACCGGACACGGAGCTGCGTGCTGCTGGTACGTGCCAATATTTCTATTTCATTTACTAATCATCAAACATTCAAGAGCTAAAAATGATACACTTACAGCCATTTAGACAGCATAGAATTAAACACCTAACAAGAGAATCAATAATTCAGATGATAAGGAGCAGGAAAACACAGATTAGGTGTAAATCCAAGAGTATTCCAAAATCCACGCAATAAAGTTCTTCATGTACATTTTTATAATAATGATAACTTAATTGCACGACAATTGTACAAGTACAAAGTATGTCATCCAATGGTACATAGATAACATTCTATAAGGCTAATCAATGTATCTAATACAATATGGTGTAGCAGTACGGGATGACAATGGGATTTTACAATCATTGGAGGAGTTTCTAGCTTCTAGACATTCTTTGATGTATTTTTTCAATGTATACCATGCAGGGGTTGCCGCATGTTATTATGTACTTAAATTTGATATTCAAGTCCATTGAGAAAAATCCTGGTAAATCCGACGATAGCATTGAGTATAGTGAATTACGTATAGCAAAACATTTGGGACATACAACCAAAAAGGGATATTCGTCTTCAATTACTTCTTGACAAAATGGACAAACCCTCTGGTCGATAAGAAGTTTTTGAAACGTCCCCGTTTCTATACTTAATTTATGACAGCCAATTCTGAGCTTAGTGATTGCCCTTAGAAACCACTGAATGACCCTGTGTGTTTCACCCTAGAGCGGCCAAGTCGTGACGGACAACATGCAGATGATATTCACTCCGGGCTGCGGCAACTTCGGCATGAACGTGGGGGACAACATGGAGACGGTCGCCTGTCCGGAATGTACCGCTATCCGTAAGTCTATCCGGAATGTACCGCTATCCGTAAGTCTATCCAGGATGTACCGCTATCCGTAAGTCTATCCGGAATGGTTCGCTATCCGTAAGTCTATCCAGAATGTACCGCTATCCGTAAGTCTATCCGGAATGTTTCGCTATCCGTAAGTCTATCCAGAATGTACCGCTATCCGTAAGTCTATCCAGAATGTACCGCTATCCGTAAGTCTATCCGGAATGTTTCGCTATCCGTAAGTCTATCCAGAATGTACCGCTATCCGTAAGTCTATCCGGAATGTACCGCTATCCGTAAGTCTATCCGGAATGTACCGCTATCCGTAAGTCTATCCAGGATGTACCGCTATCCGTAAGTCTATCCGGAATGTACCGCTAACCGTAAGTCTGTCCGGAATGTACCGCTATCCGTAAGTCTATCCGGAATGTACCGCTATCCGTAAGTCTATCCGGAATGTTCCGCTATCCATAAGTCTATCCGGAATGTACCACTATCTGTAAGTCTATCCGGAATGTACCGCTATCCGTAAGTCTATCCGGAATGTACCGCTATCCGTAAGTCTATCCGGAATGCACCGCTAACAGTAAGTCTGTCCGGAATGTACCGCTATCCGTAAGTCTATCCGGAATGTACCGCTATCTGTAAGTCTATCCAGAATGTACCGCTATCCGTAAGTCTATCCGGAATGTACCGCTATCCGTAAGTCTATCCGGAATTTTTCGCTATCCGCGTAAGTCTATCCGGAATGTACCGCTATCCGTAAGTCTATCCGGAATGTACCGCTAACTGTAAGTCATTTCGGAATATACCATATTTCACTCCATCTTAGATTGTTCCTAAAATTGAAGCCCCAGTGCGAGAATGGATTCTTCACAAAAATACTATCGACACAAAAAAGACTATGATATGAAAACCCCAGTCCAAAAGTGAACTTGAACGCCAAAATGTAAAATGGACAAGTGCAAAAACAATTCTGCTCAAAAGGTGTACTTTTGAATTGAATCTCCATCAAATTCAATCGAGGAAAGTCGTAGAAACGTTTACGAGGACAGAGTTTCAACAACGTGGTTCCCATCACACTCACTGTTTGTTTTGGGGTAAAAGATGCACCCACCAAAATTGAATGTAAAGTCTTAGGAGGAGATATGCTACTTTATGGTATGTGTGTAGTCAGCTACCGGATTCAGAGACAGAAAAAGACATATTCAGGTTCAAATGCACCGATAAGGTCATGTATTGACATGCAAGATCTGTTAGGTACACATTTCCTTTTACTGTCCCATCTAGCTGAGACCTGGAGTCGTGGAATGCCTGGACGGAGTGTTCGGAGCCATGCCTGGGGCAGTCGTACCGTAGCAGGGTTCGCCGCTGTAGTTACTATGTTTCTGTTAGCTACATCTTCCACTTTACTGTCCCATCTAGCTGAGCTGGAGACCTGGAATGCCTGGACGGAGTGTTCAGAACCGTGCCTGGGCCCGTCGTACCGCAGCAGGGTCCGCCGCTGTAGTTACTATGTTTCTGTTAGCTACATCTAAGTTCTCTTTACTGTCCCATCTAGCTAATGCTTGGGTCACATTTCCTATCCGGGGACCGGCCGGGCAGCCTTTGGGAGCGTTAATTATGATTTAAAAGACAACTAAAAGCACAAAACGTACCAAAAATTATTTGATAGCATAGCTTGTGCATATCTAGTGAGATACACTTTGATTTTCTGTTCTCGCAAACAGCCCGGCCGGACTCCGGCTGGGAAATGTGACCCAAGCATAAGTTGGAGTCGTGGAAAGCGTGGACAGAGTGCCTGGGGCAGTCGTACAGTACCAGGGTCCGCCACTGTTGATACTACGGTTCTGTTAGCTACATCTTCCTCTTTACTATCCCATCTAGCCGAGTTGGAGACCTGGAATGCCTGGACGGAGTGTTCGGAGCCGTGTCTGGGGCAGTCGTACCGTAGCAGGGTGCGCCGCTGTAGTTACTATGTTTCCGTTAGGTACATCTAAGTTCTCTTTACTGTCCAATCTAGCTGAGCTGGAGACCTGGAATGCCTGAACGGAGTGTTCGGAGCCGTGTCTGGGGCAGTCGTACCGTAGCAGGGTCCGCCGCTGTAGTTACTATGTTTCTGTTAGTTACATATTTCTCTTTACTGTCCCATCTAGCCGAGCTGGAGACCTGGAATGCCTGGACGGAGTGTTCAGAGCCGTGCCTGGGGCAGTCGTACCGCAGCAGGGTCCGCCGCTGTAGTTACTATGTTCCTGTTACGTACATATTTCTCTTTACTGTCCCATCTAGCCGAGCTGGAGACCTGGAATGCCTGGACGGAGTGTTCAGAACCGTGTCTTGGCCAGTCGTACCGTAGCAGGGTCCGCCGCTGTAGTTACTATGTTTCTGTTAGCTACATCTTCCTCTTTACTGTCCCATCTAGCTGAGCTGGAGACCTGGAATGCCTGGACGGAGTGTTCAGAACCGTGTCTTGGCCAGTCGTACCGTAGCAGGGTCCGCCGCTGTAGTTACTATGTTTCTGTTAGCTACATCTAAGTTCTCTTTACTGTCCCATCTAGCTGAGCTGGAGACCTGGAATGCCTGGACGGAGTGTTCGGAGCCGTGCCTGGGGCAGTCGTACCGCAGCAGGGTCCGCCGCTGTAGTTACTATGTTTCTGTTAGCTACATATTTCTCTTTACTGTCCCATCTAGCTAAGTTGGAGCCGTGGAAAGCGTGGACAGAGTGCCTGGGACAGTCGTACAGTACCAGGGTCCGCCTCTGTTGCTACTATGTTTCTGTTAGTTACATACATTGTATTTCTCTTTACTGTCCCATCTAGCCGAGCTGGAGACCTGGAATGCCTGGACGGAGTGTTCGGAGCCATGCCTGGGGCAGTCGTACCGCAACAGGGTTCGCCGCTGCAGTTACTATGTTTCCGTTAGGTACATCTAAGTTCTCTTTACTGCCCCATCTAGCTAAGTTGGAGTCGTGGAATGCCTGGACGGAGTGTTCAGAGCCGTGCCTGGGGCAGTCGTACCGTAGCAGGGTCCGCCGCTTTAGTTACTATGTTTCTGTTAGCTACATCTTCCTCTTTACTGTCCCATCTAGCCGAGCTGGAGACCTGGAATGCCTGGACGGAATGTTCGGAGCCGTGCCTGGGCCAGTCGTACCGTAGCAGGGTCCACCACTGTGGCTACTACGTTTCTGTTAGCTACATATTCCTCTTTAGTGCCCCATCGAGTGCTCGGAGCCGTTTTTGCGACAGCCGTGCCGTAGCAGGGTTCGCTGCAGTATCTACTTCGATTCTGCTAGTTACATCTTCCTCTTTACCGTCCCATCTAGCTGAGCTGGAGACCTGGAATGCCTGGACAGAGTGCTCGGAGCCGTGCCTGGGCCAGTCGTACCGCAGCAGGGTCCGCCGCTGTATCTACCCGAGCGACCCGTACGGAGAACTGCCCCCTGCCGGCAGCTGTTCCGGGAGCATGTACGACCAGCAAAACTGCGACCTGACATGCAAGTAGCGTTCATGGATCTTTTTATGTATTGTCCAACCTGTTAAACAGCTGCTTTTCACTTTATGCTACTAACAAACAAGTTAGTTACAAGAATATTCGTCAAACAATGACTTGAAAAGGTAGCGAGATACGTACCTCCAAATTTTCGATGTCAACTGTACATCTTGATCACGGAATGACCTAGTCTCGCGAGAACACGAGACTAGGACGAGGCTTGTGAAGATCGTCCTGCCTCCCCCTCCTTGCAGAGAAGGGGTAAGTAGGACTTGGGCAGTCCTAGCCTCGTTCTATTCCGTGATCAAGATGTACAGTTGACATCGAAAATTTGGAGGTACGTATCTCGCTACCTTTTCAAGTCATTGTTTGACGAATATTCTTGTAACTGTGATTAAACGTGACTGGTGAACCTCTTCAACAACTAACAAGTTGTTTTTCAGGGGGAGTAAGACCCCAAAAATACTATATTTTAAACACAAACGACAAAACGACAAAACAAGTTAGGCACACGTTTGTTTAAAACACAAATAGCAGAATAATACCAAATGTACCACTCTGTCAATACCCGTTAATAGCTTCGAACTTTGATGGGCTTTTAGTATGATGACATTGTATGGCTTACGTGTATCAAGTCATTTAGACTAGATCTTATTATTTTCAAGATATTATGTCTTTGAATGTCAATGACAATTTTCGCCGATTGACCTTTTGTCCAGTTTATTCATCCCTGTTAATCTGATTCTCTCTGCACTAGTCACTAATATTTTTTCATTTCATTTTCAGGCGTCCAGAATGGTGAGTAGGGCATATTTAGTTATTTTCGACGAATGTATAACATTGTCTCTTAACTATATATAGACGTACATAGATTACCCTGCATAGGTTATGATCCTGCAGAAAAACTTACGATTTTATGCCGTGAAACTTAATAAAACTACATGCATGAACCAGCGGAATTAGACCTGTGGAGTAGCCAGAGCTACTGCCCGTGTAACGCCATCCTTTGAACACAGCCAAAAGAAAGTTTGTAGAACCCATGAGTTGTCATCATGAGCATTTAAGACTGTACAGGCAGCCCCAAACTTTGGAATGTCTAAACACACCAGCTGAATGGGACCTATGGAGCAGTTGGAATTGCTGCCAGTGTAGCGCCATCCTTAACACACCTAAAAGAAAGTTTGTTGACCCCATGAGTGGTCTTCATGAGCAGTTTAGATTGTACAGGCAGCCCCAAACTTAGGAATGTACATGCACACCAGCTGAGTGGGACTTGTGGAGCAGTTGGAGCTACTGCCCGTGTAACGCCATCCCCAACCTGACCATTGTAGTTAGTAGGAGTAATAAACATGTCTGTATAACTCAGCTGAGTGGGACCTATGGAGTAGTTGGAGCTACTGCCCGTGTAACGCCATCCCGAACCTGACCATTGTAGTTAGTAGGAGTAATAAACATGTCTGTATAACGCAGCTGAGTGGGACCTATGGAGCAGTTGGTGCTACTGCCCGTGTAACGCCATCCCCAACCTGACCATTGTAGTTAGTAGGAGTAATAAACATGTCTGTATAACGCAGCTGAGTGGGACCTATGGAGCAGTTGGAGCTACTGCCCGTGTAACGCCATCCCGAACCTGACCATTATAGTTAGTAGGAGTAATAAACATGTCTGTATGACCCAGCTGAGTGGGACTTGTGGAGTAGTTGGAGCTACTGCCCTTGTAACGCCATCCCGAACCTGACCATTATAGTTAGTAGGAGTAATATACTTGTCTGTATAACGCAGCTGAGTGGGACCTATGGAGTAGTTGGAGCTACTGCCCGTGTAACGCCATCCCCAACCTGACCATTGTAGTTAGTAGGAGTAATAAACATGTCTGTATAACGCAGCTGAGTGGGACTTGTGGAGTAGTTGGAGCTACTGCCCGTGTGACGCCGTCCCAACCTGACCATTGTAGTTAGTAGGAGTAATAAACATGTCTGTATAACGCAGCTGAGTGGGACCTATGGAGTAGTTGGAGCTACTGCCCGTGTAACGCCATCCCCAACCTGACCATTGTAGTTAGTAGGAGTAATAAACATGTCTGTATAACGCAGCTGAGTGGAACCTATGGAGTAGTTGGAGCTACTGCCCGTGTGACGCCGTCCCAACCTGACCATTGTAGTTAGTTGGAGTAATACACATGCCTGTATAACGCAGCTGAGTGGGACCTATGGAGCAGTTGGAGCTACTGCCCGTGTAACGCCATCCCCAACCTGACCATTGTAGTTAGTAGGAGTAATAAACATGTCTGTATGACCCAGCTGAGTGGGACCTATGGAGCAGTTGGAGCTACTGCCCGTGTAACGCCACCCCCAACCTGACCATTGTAGTTAGTAGGAGTAATAAACATGTCTGTATGACCCAGCTGAGTGGGACCTATGGAGCAGTTGGAGCTACTGCCCGTGTAACGCCATCCCGAACCTGACCATTGTAGTTAGTAGGAGTAATAAACATGTCTGTATACCCCAGCTGAGTGGGACCTATGGAGTAGTTGGAGCTACTGCCCGTGTAACGCCACCCCCAACCTGACCATTGTAGTTAGTAGGAGTAATAAACATGTCTGTATGACCCAGCTGAGTGGGACCTATGGAGCAGTTGGAGCTACTGCCCGTGTAACGCCATCCCCAACATGACCATTGTAGTTAGTAGGAGTAATAAACATGTCTGTATGAGCCAGCTGAGTGGGACCTATGGAGCAGTTGGAGCTACTGCCCGTGTAACGCCACCCCCAACCTGACCATTGTAGTTAGTAGGAGTAATAAACATGTATGTATGACCCAGCTGAGTGGGACCTATGGAGTAGTTGGAGCTACTGCCCGTGTAACGCCATCCCCAACCTGACCATTGTAGTTAGTAGGAGTAATAAACATGTCTGTATAACGCAGCTGAGTGGGACCTATGGAGTAGTTGGAGCTACTGCCCGTGTAACGCCACCCCCAACCTGACCATTGTAGTTAGTAGGAGTAATAAACATGTCTGTATAACGCAGCTGAATGGGACTTATGGAGTAGTTGGAGCTACTGCCCGTGTAACGCCACCCCCAACCTGACCATTATAGTTAGTAGGAGTAATAAACATGTCTGTATGACCCAGCTGAGTGGAACCTATGGAGTAGTTGGAGCTACTGCCCGTGTAACGCCATCCCCAACCTGACCATTGTAGTTAGTAGGAGTAATAAACATGTCTGTATACCCCAGCTGAGTGGGACTTGTGGAGTAGTTGGAGCTACTGCCCGTGTAACGCCATCCCCAACCTGACCATTGTAGTTAGTAGGAGTAATAAACATGTCTGTATGACCCAGCTGAGTGGGACCTATGGAGCAGTTGGAGCTACTGCCCGTGTAACGCCATCCCGAACCTGACCATTGTAGTTAGTAGGAGTAATAAACATGTCTGTATAACGCAGCTGAGTGGGACCTATGGAGCAGTTGGAGCTACTGCCCGTGTAACGCCATCCCCAACCTGACCATTGTAGTTAGTAGGAGTAATAAACATGTCTGTATAACCCAGCTGAGTGGGACCTATGGAGTAGTTGGAGCTACTGCCCGTGTAACGCCATCCCCAACCTGACCATTGTAGTTAGTAGGAGTAATAAACATGTCTGTATAACGCAGCTGAGTGGGACCTATGGAGTAGTTGGAGCTACTGCCCGTGTAACGCCACCCCCAACCTGACCATTGTAGTTAGTAGGAGTAATAAACATGTCTGTATAACGCAGCTGAATGGGACTTATGGAGTAGTTGGAGCTACTGCCCGTGTAACGCCATCCCCAACCTGACCATTGTAGTTAGTAGGAGTAATAAACATGTCTGTATGAGCCAGCTGAGTGGGACCTATGGAGCAGTTGGAGCTACTGCCCGTGTAACGCCATCCCGAACCTGACCATTGTAGTTAGTAGGAGTAATAAACATATCTGTATACCCCAGCTGAATGGGACTTGTGGAGTAGTTGGAGCTACTGCCCGTGTAACGCCACCCCCAACCTGACCATTGTAGTTAGTAGGAGTAATAAACATGTCTGTATAACGCAGCTGAGTGGGACCTATGGAGTAGTTGGAGCTACTGCCCGTGTAACGCCATCCCGAACCTGACCATTGTAGTTAGTAGGAGTAATAAACATGTCTGTATAACGCAGCTGAGTGGGACCTATGGAGTAGTTGGAGCTACTGCCCGTGTAACGCCATCCCCAACCTGACCATGGTAGTTAGTAGGAGTAATAAACATGTCTGTATAACGCAGCTGAGTGGGACCTATGGAGTAGTTGGAGCTACTGCCCGTGTAACGCCATCCCCAACCTGACCATTGTAGTTAGTAGGAGTAATAAACATGTCTGTATGACCCAGCTGAGTGGGACCTATGGAGTAGTTGGAGCTACTGCCCGTGTAACGCCATCCCCAACCTGACCATTGTAGTTAGTAGGAGTAATAAACATGTCTGTATAACGCAGCTGAGTGGGACCTATGGAGTAGTTGGAGCTACTGCCCGTGTAACGCCATCCCCAACCTGACCAAGCGGGCGCGCTGGAGGGGCTGTATTGACAGCGACCACCTGGGAATTCTGTACGTAGACGACTTCAACTGTGGGGAGGGAGCGACCACCCAGTCTAAACTGTGTCTGCAGGAGGACATCCCGGCATGTAAGGGCGTTTCTGCTTTTCGATAAACCGATTCAATAAACCATTCATTCATTTGCCCATTTATTCATTCGTTCAATTCTGCATTGATTCATCCATCCATTCGTCGTTTTGTTCGTTCCTTGATTCGTTTGTTTGTTCATTTATCAATCTATTCTTCCATCCATCCATACATACATTCAAAGAGAAATATACCCGTAGTAACATATGACCATGAGTATCATAGAGAAGTATACGTAGGTCTTCATCGACAACGATGGACGAACATCATCATACGTTAACGTATGTCTATGAGGTCAGCTACCCGAGGGTATGGCGAGTCATTTACATCAACGATGTCTTAACCCTTAAGCTGCCAGGTTTTGTAGCCAAGTAAAAATAAAAAAAATGTTTGACCCCCGACCTCCCTCGCGAAACCCGCGAAACACCCGGCTGCCCTAACCCCCCTAACTTCCGGGCTTCGCGTGCTACACGCACACAAAGTTGTTTTCTTTTGGGGAATACCCTATCCCGGTTATAACTGGGCCCAGCACACAAGGCATATTTCTGTATCCCTGTTTAAACCGGGACTGGCAGCTTAAGGGTTTTAAGAGGCAGTAGATACACTTTTCGTTTTTAATAATTTTTAGGCAAATGCAATAAACATGGCAGAGGATCCTCCCGATTTTCTGTTGCAAGGAGAATGTTCCATCATTTCATTTTCGTCTCTCTTTAGGTGCTAAACCTGTATCTGCCCAAAAGTTGGGATACAACGCATGTGAGTATTAAGTAATTTTTTATCATTTCACAAAGTGACTCGTATCTTAAAATGTATATTTTGACAGAAAACATCGGTTGAAGGAAGCCCTTGGTTGTGTACATACTCTTTTAGATTTCTATTCAGCGAATCACAAACCTGCTTAAAAAACTTTTTGCAAAGGGATGCGTGAAACTTAGAACGCGTTTTGGCAGGAGTCTTTTTATTTTTACTTTAAAGCTTAATATGTAGTATAGCCGTACATGTATTTTACTTATAATGTGGCGCACATTTATTCCATGTGTTCACAAATAGATAAACCATCTGAATTCCTATGAAATTCTGAAGCGGACAAAGATGCTCGCGATGTTTTCAAGTTCGCGGTGAAATGTCGCCGTGAAAACCGCGAACATAAAACCGCCGCGAACTTTTCTGCATTTACAGAAGCTTAGAAGCCGAACCTGGTTTAATCACGTTCCTTTCTGATTACTTTGTTTCGAAGCTTACTACCAGTGGAGCTCGTGGGGCGAGTGGACGCCATGCCCGGACCTGTGTCTGCACGACCCGACCGTCATCACCTCCCGCTACCGGGTCTGCACTTATCTGTACAACGGGCAGGTGGCGCACCAGCTCCTCTGTGGGATAGACTTCTACCAGAGCGAGGCGTGCCCGAAGGTCCCATGTAAGCGTTTAACTTGTCGATCGTATAAACTCGTTCATCATTCACAGATATCGAATTCGGTCGATTGTTTACTGATTTTCGGCGTTCACAACTTTTAACGGCTGCCATTGCTGCCATTGTCCTGATGCAGATGTTGGTGTTTCAATCCTGTTTTGTACGAGAGAGAAAAAAAAAGAAATTAACAACGAAAACGATTATTTCCAAGTACTAAAAACATACGTCTAGGGCTGTTCTGCGTGTGTTAGCTAGTTATTAATTTAAAAGGTCTTGGCATTTTACTGTAATCCAGGCGTGCTAAACATTCGTCCTTGCTGCTTGCGGCTTACTTTTGAATTGATTGTGCTTTGTTGCCGCAGCTTCCCTTTGCTTCTGCATTTACTGTTGCGATAGATTTCGTTAGTTTTTGCGCTGCCGTATCTACATGTAATGTGCTGCTGCTTGCTTACTGTACTCTCCAAGCAGAGGATGGGTTCCGGCAGGTTTTTGACGTGTTTTTAGGCGTTTTTGCCGGCCTTTCTACTTTTTCATTTTTTGTGTGTCTCTTTAAACCCAACATATATGTAGAGACAAAAAAATAAAAAAGTAGAAAGGCCGACAAAAACGCCTAAAAACACGTCAAAACCTGCCGGAACCCATCCTTTGCTTGGAGAATGGCTAACTGCCTGTTACAGTTGTTGCTTCTTTCCTTGCTGCTTTTGTTGCCTTTACTTTTGCTGCTGTGCTAAATGCTGTTGCTGCTTCTGCTGCTGGTTGCCATCGCCGCCATTTCCTCTGCAAAGATCCCGAGTGTATGTATATCCATAGGTTGCAAATATACCTACTAGTAGCTTTCAGACTGCTGCTTCAGTCATTGTTATGGTAATGCATTTGCAGTTTTTTTTTGTTATTATCCAATTGCATGGAGGACTCACTGTATGACGTATTTCTTGCCTTCCAGGTAACGGCACTTATGTTCCTGAGGAATTCGGTAGGACATATTACAGTTATCTAGTGTTCTAGCTTTGTTTTGGTTTGGTTTGTGGATGATATTAAACGGATTTAGATTATAGTCTTTTAGGCGTTGTGCAAACAAACACAAAACTCTTTTCTAAGTTAACTTTCATTTCTTTTTTATTGTGAAACGTAATGATTTCTTTGCCTAATACCTACGTCTAAAACACTGTTATGAACCCACTAAGACACATGCAAGACCATTATTTAGTAATTGTAACCCCCCATCATGAGAGTGGAATAGTCCAAGGCAGCCTCGTTCTGAGAAAGACTCATGCTGTCATTCTATGTGTTGGAATCTTGGGGGTCAGGGAATAAACAATGTAGCTCCACAATCTCTGTCTTGGCTCCCTGTATAACAAACACGACTAGATCAAGTTTACATGGTCAACCAGTTCTTGCTAGATTCTTATAGGGTGCTCTATTTTACGCAACTTCATACAAAAATCATTAATGATATCATCATTTGGCCAAGCTTGTTGCATGAATGTTCTTTATTGTCCCCAGCCTACATTGCTATTGACACTAAGTCTCCACCATGTCCCCTTCCTCCAGGTCGGACACCATGTTTTGAGGAAGGTGCCGGGACCGTCTTCTACAAGGGCTGTGCCATGGTCTGCACATGCGCAGACAATCAACACTTCAACTGCGAGGACATGTAAGAAGCGGAGTTTTAAAACAATTCGGTAAACTTAGGAGTTGGAAAAAAGGTGAATTAACGTATATGTACGTGGATATTTACTGCGCGATTCAAAGTTCATGACCAGTAGAGATCGGTGTACATGGAAATGACAATGGGGAATAATACTATGACACTCGGTTAGCTTACCAGACAAATACTAAGATGCCAGTCCCTAAGTCCTCATGTCCCTAGGTGTACCAACCTTAAAGAAAGCAAAAATAGGGTTGGGTCCATTTGGACCCCATACGGTCAGATTGCTACTGTATCGGTTGAATGAGGATTGATGAACAACGCCTTGCGCCAGATGACAGACAAGTTACTGGACATTTTTTTTTTTAAATACGTTTTGAAAATTTTGACAATTTTATCCAGTTGCTTTAGGAAATTTCATCTGGAGTATCTTATTTCCTGGATCTCTAACCTTCATCGTCGGAACAATGTTTTGTAGTTGTGTTGTGTTACAATTCTGTACGTTTGGGACCGCATAGTGATGTCATCCCCTGTGATTGTACATATGTAAATACGTTGCATTTGGGATTGCATCTCATTGATATGTATAAGCAGCAACACCTGTGCTGCATTGGTATGTGAACCAGTCAGAATTGCCTTGAAGATGGTGACAGATGGTCACCGAAACGTCGGTGGAATAAATCCCTTGGTTGTGTGAAAATAGTCTTTTTTATTCAACGTCTTTGTAAATTTCCCAGGTGTTCCAACCTGCCGTCGGAGATGTTCCAGTACGACCAGAACGGCTGCCGCTACATCATGAAGCAGCCCTTCCCCAACATGCCGTACACGCCGGACACCTGCTGCCCGCACCTGGAGTGTGACGTGGCGTTCGCGGGTAAGCAATGTCTGTGCTTACGTCATGATGACGTCACTTGGAGACTGTCGGCCATCTTGGTCGGTTATAGACAACTATTTCCCTCACTTGGAGTGTGACGCTGCGATCGCAGATAAGCAATATTTTGCCGACGTGATGATGACGTCATTTTGTCCGCCATCTTGGAGGGTAAAAGAAAACTTTGGAGTGTAAAGCGGTGGTCGCGCTAAAGGAATGATTGCTCTTACGAGATATTACACAATAGTTTGTTGGTAAATCTAATAAGTTGCTTTTTATTGTGTACACTTTTATCGACGTATAGCACAACTCTGTTTTGTATTTTTATAATCGCAATGATCGCAATCGCAATTGATCGCAATGATCAAAAAAATTCTCATAATACTTAGAAATGAAACCTGCCTTTAAGATTTAAAAATTTCTTCAAAAACGTAAATGTGTCGTTTCCCTCCCCAGCCGGAAACTGCCCTGACCTTGACTGTGAGACGACGTGTACCCGAGGGTTCAAAGTTGAGCGGGGGTACGACGGCTGTCTGCGCTGTCAGTGTCTGAATGCACAAACCATCGCCGAGGGTCAGTACCTGTCAAGTTACTATAGTCACCTAAGTCAAGAATCACGTTATGATAATATGTGTTTCTTTTAATCCTGTTATCTAGTATGTCTGTATGTGCTATTCTGATGAACCATGGAAGATTAGCCTTTATAAGGCTAAAGTATATCAAAATAAACGAGAAAAAAAGAAGAAAGTTATGATTTAGGTTTGTAATTTGTTGGTGTATTTGTGGGCAGCAAATCTGTAGAAGGTGTTGACAAAATAAAAGACAGGTTCGAATATGGATCCTGAACACTAAAGATTGCTATAGATTAAGGAGCTTTTAAATAATTATGGAAGGTCCGACTACTGCTAACGTTACGTTGAATACATTAGAAAAAAAAATCGGATTAAGGCTTTCCTTTTTTAGGATTCCTTGTTAAGACAGGTTAGTCTTCCCCTATACCTATTAACTAATATCATTTTTCCCTTCTATCACCAGAGGCGTACGGAGCAGCCATTGACCACGACGAAGCCAGGGGTGCGTTAACCTCAATCTCTGTCTAAGTAGTCAATATCAAATTGAAATCATTCACGCGACCTTTGAACTTTGTGCGAGAACATCTCACCGACTTCACGGAGCTCGCGATTGCTACTTTACAAACACATAGCTCTAAAAGAAAGAAAAAAAGTTTTTTTATTGGTCAGAAATTACCCGCAATGGCAGCCTTTCTAGCGCTGAATTGATGCAGAGTTTACAGGTTTCACTTATACACACTTGCATTTTGTGCAACTGTCGCAAGGGCCTGGGCGGCTGCCATTCGGCGCCACCATACGACCTTCCCCAACCGAAGTGTGGTACCCATTTACACCTGGGTGGAGTGAGGAAAGTCGTGTTAAGTGCCTTTCCCAAAGGCACAAGATCGGTGACATGACAGGATTCGAACTTGGGACCTCTTGGTTCTGAGCCGAACGCTCTGCCTTGTGTCGACCCACTAGCAGTATGTAAGGGTTGCAAAGTAGCCACGTAGAACCAGTAGTACAGTTTTTATGGTAACATACTCCAGCTATGCTCAGCCTTATTTTTCTACAAAGATTTCTGTGACAATATTTGGTAATACTATGTTTTGTTTATGTTATCTATGTTACTCTGGTTTCATATCAATTTGTAGTTCACATTATGTTTTGTTATTTCTTGTAACTTTGTTTGAATTCTATGTAAACAACTTTATTTGGGGTTTTCCCCACAGGGCTCATTGAAAAACGCCAGCTTGCGATATGACTCCCCTGGTGAAATAAATATAAACAAACGAACAAACAACGTTAACGGGAACGTCATTTTGTAGCAAAAGACAAGTACATGGAAGCCATAATGCGTATAGGTTGGTTTTGAATCTTTATGTTCTCCATGTGTTTCTGCAGCTCGTATGTGCCCAGCCCACCTGCTGTGCGTGGGGTCATGTGACACGGGGTACGCCCGTAACGAGCACGGCTGTCTGACATGCGAGTGTAACACGCCAGGTAAGCATGGGGATACAGTCAAACCTGACTATAACAACCACTTTGACATGCGAGTGTGACACGCCAGGTAAGCACGGAAATACAGTCAAACCTGGCTATAACGACCACTGTGACATGCGAGTGTGACACGCCAGGTAAGCACGGAAATACAGTCAAACCTGGCTATAACGATCACTGTGACATGCGAGTGTTACGCACCAGGTACGAACGGAAATACAGTCAAACCTGACTATAAAGACCACTGTGACATGCGAGTGTTATGCACCAGGTAAGAACGGAAATACAGTCAAACCTGACTATAACGAGCACTTTGACATGCGAGTGTAACGTGCGAGGTGAGCACGGAAATACAGTCAAACCTTACTTTGGCGACTACTCATATACATAGATAATGGTTACAATAGACAGATAGGTACTACAGAAAACATTAAGGAAATGGGTCAATGGGGAAATAATCTTGAAGTTTAGGAACCCAAAAAGGCTGGCAACAATGGCCATGGGACCACTAGTATATGTACGAATGAGGTCATACCAAAGATTGAACATACTGCTAAACGCAGAGAATTCAGCAGCTTGTTAGCAAGATTGCGGTACTTGATCATTGAACACACACACACACACACACACACACACACACACACACACACACACACACACACACACACACACACACACCAATACCAGTGTGTATTGGTGTGTGTGTGTGTGTGTGTGTGTGTGTGTCCTGATGTATTGCTTGGTTTTAAATGAAGCCATCAGTCTATAGAAAAAAAATGCACACAAAATACATATGTTCCATCTATCACTGAAAGAATATTGAT
Organism: Branchiostoma lanceolatum; assembly: GCA_035149815.1. Lineage (NCBI taxonomy): Eukaryota > Metazoa > Chordata > Leptocardii > Amphioxiformes > Branchiostomatidae > Branchiostoma > Branchiostoma lanceolatum. Next base: position 1,111,941 of record CM068883.1, on the reverse strand, counting down.
TTTCTCGTTTAAAATGCCGATCATGAATAAATGAAAACGGGGGGAAAGAAAATATCTAAAAGAGACACCATGCGATTTGTATTGGTTCTACAGTGTGCGCGGCGGTGGTTTGTGAGCTGGACTGTCCGAGGGGCCTCGCGAAGGACGCCTACGGGTGCGAGCTGTGCCAATGTTCGTTGTTTGGTAAGGCCATTGTATTTTCTTACTGTTTATTCGCGCATAACATAAGAAAGAAAACCTTTCAGTCCTCTTTCGCCTGTGCGCTGTTAATTTCGGCTGCTTTCAGCTATGAGCAACTGAACTAGTGAATATGTTTTACAACAATCAGGTCATGTTATATCCATCTAAGAAATGCCAAGTAGGTACCCTTCTAAGCAATGAGGCTGATGCTACCTTATAACGTGGTCAAGGCATTTACTCGATCACGGGACCCCCACTTTACGCTTTACGTCCCTCCCGAAAGACGAATGCAGCTCCAACCAGGATCCTTTTCCCTGGATTTGAACCGAGATCTTCCAGCTACAAACTAATTTGAACCAGTCGTTTAACTGTTAGGATGTTACACATTAAACTACAGCGTCATCCTTTTTATTTGAAATCTGGACAAATGCCAAACGTTTGGTTGTAATTCCAGACGACGGGTTCTGCACGCACCACGGACAGCACTATAAGAACGGGCAGAAGTTTCTGTCCGACTGTGAGGGGGAGGGGGGCTGCTGCGAGATGGTCTGCCGGTGCATGGACAACCACGTCACCTGCGAGACCATCTGCCCTGCTGTTGTTATGGTAAGGACAATAAGCTGCACACACTTTTACACTAACACGGAATAGAAGTCCACAACGTTTGTATACCCCATTTGCAATGTGGATATGATTGTTTCGGCTGTGATACCACCTTGCCTGTTGCCCCTGTTGAATGTAATAGAAAACAAATGCCTCTTCTACACTTACCTACCTACCTACCTAGACCCTTGACCTCCGGGTCCTTGGGGGGACAAGGTAGCAGTGAAGATGAAGATCTGTCTCCAGGGTCTTCTATACACTTAAAATGATGTAAAAGTGGTATGGGTTTCTTCAGACACAACCAAGATCTAACTTTCAACGTAAGTGGACCGTTTTCCACCTTCCTCAAGGCGATACTGACTGATTCCTCTTCACATTGTAGCTTGGTGTCGCTGCAATAAAAAGAATGAGGCCACACAAATTGTATCCTCCTCATCACAGTTCATAGTGTAGATATATATTTATATCGCCTGCCTCCTTGATCTAGCGAATGTCGCCAGATTGCAAAGATTCTCAAATGAAGTCTAATAAGGTTTTATTAGTTGAAATTCCATCTGTTATAAGTACATGATTGTAAAGATAGGTAGCAAAGAAAAGTTAGTAAATGTAATGACAATAAAGGTATCCTACCAGGTAGAAAGTTGATTATTGCTTTTCCCCTGTGCTTCAGACCGCCAGTGCTGAATGCCCGTCCCCTGTTCTACTGGACATCCCGGAAGTGTGCTGCCAGCAGTATGGCTGTAACGATGACGACAAGGCAAACGTCAGGAGGGACTTGGGCCTGGTCATGGCACAACGTAAGAATGCTAATGCAAAATAGATAATGTAAAATAGCCATATGTTTGGACAAAATCTATACATATCCATACGTTACGTTAGCATTAAACGAAATCTGATAAATTACATAATGAGAAATAAAATGTTTAACAACTTATAATTGGCCATGTAGAAACTTTGCTAATACAGTAATCAGTGTCACCAATCTACAGCATATTTGATAATTGTCACGAAATTTGCCATTTCGGAAAAGTACATTTTTTTCTTTCTATTCGCCTGAAGATAGAAATATGATAATCTTCTTAGATCAGATCCCCCAACATGGATGACACATAAGACAATATTCTTGCAACAAAAGAATAAACCGGGCGTCCCGGCTCAATATCTGGCAAATTATACAGGCCAGTCTCTTGGCAGTCATGAATATGAACGTACTAATCTTTCTTTTCTTTCACCACCAACCAGAGCTAATGTCTACTGAAATCGTAGTCATTCATAGTATTCCTGGGTGTTTTAGTCCAAGTATGATAGTCTTCAGCAGTAACCATGGATTCACAAATCGCATCAATAATTGTTATCCATATGCCCTTACCCCCTATGTAGTGACAGCAGGCGACTGTGTGAGTATTAACAACACGTGTGATCTCCACTGTCTGGACGGGTTCGCCAAGAACAGGCTCGGCTGTGACATCTGCCAGTGCTCTACTGTCGGTAAGGGGCACATTCCTGTTCATATATCTGCACTATCATTCGCTTATCAGTAAAATGTTATCATGTGTATGTTTATGAATGGATTTTTTCATTGGTTTACCCATCAAAACTGTCGACCTTATGCTCCCGTTCCTATATTTGCAGTATCATTCGATTGTTAAATCTTCTTTTTGTTTACTATGAACTCTGTGTATATTTATGAATTGAAATCTAAGTAACATATAGTTTTCTCGTTTCCCCCTTAGAATTTCCAACTTAATGCACCTGGTCTCCATCATAATATCATAGTTTTTAGACAGCTGTCTTTTTAGTTGTCCTCTATACTTGGTCGGTGTGTTAAAACTGTCAACCTTATGCCCCTGATCTCAATCATACAGCTGTCATTTTAGCCGTCTTCTATATTAGGTCGATGTGTATGCTTGTATTTCTGTCTCAAGTGCCTCAAGTCAATTAAGAACACACATGTTAAACCGAAGGGTCTACCGATGAAGGTATGGGGTGAGGTGAGTACTCATCTTGCCTCTTTACTCTCAAGATAACTCAAATAGCAAAACATTACAATGTTGTTGTTTTTCTTGTGTATTACCTTTACAAGTACCTTTTGTCTTCTGACACTATAGACCCGGGGTCCTGTATCAGTAACGGTAACGTGTACAGGAATGGGCAGTCGTTCGTCCACATGGACAACTGTGATCAGCGATGTGTCTGCAGGGATGGGGAGGTGAGTGTTCTATGACTTCTACCCTCTGACGTCTTCATCTACTGATACATGATGACATGTTTAACAGGTGTTTAAAATGTAAAAATAAGCAACGCTAGGGTAGGAGATTGCACAAGCAATTGTACAAGAAACCTCCATGTCATCTACTGCTCTCCTCCGCACATCACAAAACCGACATATTACAGAAAAAGTGGGATCTTTCTTCCTTCCTTGACACGGGAAAAGAAGTCGAAGCAAAAAAGTTAGAACTTAGAGTCTATAGTCGGACTAGAGTAGTTACGTGCCATATTAATCCCCACTGTCTGTAAGTCAGTCAAGTAAGTCAAGTGTGTCAATTTCATATTACATGTTCCTCCATGCAATTAGGCTACGGGCAAACTTGCAACAACCTTGCTAAATTAAAGAAAAATAGCTACATTACGGAAACCCCTCTGCATGTGCAAATCTTGATTTTGGCTTAGAAAAAGTACATTATAAAACTAAATTTCTCAAGCTTGTCTGTACTATTAAACTGGATGGTCGCACACATAAAGTAACTGTCTACTCCACCCCTCATCCTACAGGTGACCTGTGAGCTGTACTGCTCCGTGGGAGACGCCCCAGCCGAGGACTGCTTCAAGCTGGAGCTGCCGGGACTGTGCTGCACCAAGTGGGTCTGCAGCGAGCAGGAAATGTACGCCTCGTACGACCAGTTCGGGATACAAGGTAGAGCATTGCATTATACTGTACAACATGTACGCCTTTTACGACCAGTTCAATGTAATTGTAATGTTAAGTGGTCCGCAACGCCAGCTTGGCTGCCTGGCGCTCCACTATGTATTGTCTTGTTGCAATTTTTAATAAAGAATAAAGAATACGACCAGTTCGGGATACAAGGTAGAACATTGCATCAAACTACACCTGCGTTTGAAAACTTCTCATATCCAAACGAGAAGGAACACTACAAGTTGCAAAGTAACAGTAACTCAGGCAACTCAGAATTGTCTTCATTTTATCAACAAAACACAGTTTTGGTTTAAAACCTCATGACTCTAGCTCATCCGTCCAGTCACAAAAGAAAGACAGCGGATCCTGTCTGAAACGTCTGACTGTTTCCAAATTCCATCCAGTTTCTTGAGTAACTGTCACTCAGCGAATCTTATACCTTAGATTTCAAGCCTTCATCGACGCACTTAGATTTCCTCCATGTCTTTAAAGAACGGATGATATACTAATATACAATCTTTGAGTATATTCCTGCTTGTCATTCTGAATAGTACGTCTACATTAAGCAAACACATTTTGTGATTTTGTGAAACTCAAGCATATGCAGCTTCACTGTTAGACTCCAATGTTGTTAATCTAATAGATTTTTGCATTATTCTAATAGATGTAGGAACAAAACGTACAGCTGGATTACTTTCATATTGCACCCTTTGAACTTTTTTCTCAGTGAATCGGAACGCGGATGGATCTACCCTGACTGTGTTTGTGGTGCGGCAAAACAGTCACCATCTTGCATCAGCGGGCGAAGGCAAGTAGCGGTTTATGCTAAACATTTGATTCAAAACAATGTTACCATCATAACTGTTGAATGTGACATGGCCATGGCTGTGCTCTTACACTAATGGTTCTGGTGTGAATAATGGTTTTGGTGTGAATCGGCAGATATAGTGTCCTGATAAAAAATGCATAATTTAGCTAAACCGACTTCTACTACAACATGTTGCTCATGAAGAGAACAACATTCATTTACGGCAGTTTGTTTTAAAGTCAAACACGGGATCTGTCTTCAATAGCCAGTGTTACCCCCGCAAACCGACTTAGATTATCCTGACCTAGATGTGAAATAATACTAGAACCGCAGCCCTGAATCCGGACGCTAAATTTACCGAAGAGTTCGTGTCAACTTTCTCGGGTTCAGGCGCCTTCACGACCGTACAGCGTCACGGTACTACCCGGGAAGTTTATGTCTAGAGTAACACAAAGTGTATTTTCCTACTCAGATGAAACAGCGTGTGAAACTGCCCGAACCGCGGCTCTGAACACAAACGACACCCTTACCGGCGGGTTCGTGCCGACGTGCTCGGCGTCAGGCGGCTTCATGCCCGTACAGTGCCACGGGAGTACCGGGGAGTGCTGGTGCGTGGACGGGGACGGAGAGGAGGTGGCCGGCACCAGGGTCGGAGCTGGGTACAGCAACCCTGACTGTTCCGGTACGAATATTCAACAAACAATTACAGATGCATGAATGAATGATTTTATTCGTAAGGAACTCGCAATCAAACACGCCCGAATTACGTCCTTATTACATGGTCTATACATTACAATCACAATGTACAGATTAAAAAAATGGTAAAATGAATATAAAGATTTTACGGATGTCTAACCTCCACAAACGTATAAAGATTAGAAGAAAAAGATATTGCAGAAGTAATATATATGAGTTTGTGGGGCCAGAGCTAAAAATACATAACACTATACTTTGTTGGCGAGAGACTCACAAGAATGAAACATATTTTTTTTCTAACATTGATGAATACTAGTGCTACTAAGTTCCGACTAGTACATATTGAACAGCTCACCGTTGCTACAATGATAAATTACTCTACTCCCTAGAGCATGGAATATACTGTCCTTTTCTTAAATGGCATTGATACCAATAAGTTCCCGTTAGGATGAATTATTGCTACAATGATAGCTGATAAAAAACAAGTTCCATTTTATCAAAAGACATGTCCCAACCTACACACGACACCTATGCCTAAACATCATTATGCAGGACACACTTATACTGAATTACGCACCAGTTCTACCAAGGAGAATTAGCATTCTAGACCGAACAACTGAACATACTATCAATTGCGCATGACGTTCTCCTATAATTGATTGATCAAAAGCTGTCACAAAACCAAATTATGTTAATTATAACAAGCGACAAGCTGTGATTTTGCCAATGGAGGCTTTTATCGTTCCTAATTGACATGATTTACCGTTAATTGGGGCTTTCAGGTCATTTCCTGATACAGTAACTAAATTATCAGTTGCTTCGACAATCATTTCGCCCAATCCATACAGATTCTAAAATGACAACGATCACTGTGTAGAATATTGAACAGGGATATTCGTTCTGGAGATTCGTATATTGTTCAGAATTACCTGTAACGTTTTTGTCATACATTTTAAAGGCTGCGCTTACCTTTATCTGTAACTTGTAACGTCTAATTTTCACGTCCCCTAATACATGTTTTTGAATGTCAAAAATAAATGCAAACTTAATCCAAGTATAATTTCAACATTCTTTGATTATTACTGACGAGACCTTAAAGCTACTGAAAGGCAACCAAAAACACATGGAAATTAAGCCTGTGCCAGTGCCTACGCAAAAACAACGTAATAAATATATATTTTTAAAAACAAGATGAGCTAAGAAGGATAAAGGGTCAACTTTCAGCATGGTTTACGATTTTTAAGTCCCTCATCATGATTACACAGACTACACAGATACACTGTTCATTGCTATCTTTAAGCATGGTTACGCTTGCTCTCATCCATTCTGTTCCCAGACTACACCGTTCTGTCCTGCCCGGTGATGTTCTGTACGATGACGTGTCAGCACGGGTTCACTGTAGGGAACGATATCTTAAATCCCTTCACATTGCCTGTTCCCAGACTACACCGTTCTGTCCTGCCCTGTGATGTTCTGCACGATGACGTGTCAGCACGGGTTCACTTTAGGGAACGATATCTTAAATCCCTTCACATTACCTGTTCCCAGACTACACCGTTCTGTCCTGCCCGGTGATGTTCTGTACGATGACGTGTCAGCACGGGTTCCCTTGGGAAACGATATCTTAAACCCCTTCACATTACCTGTTCCCAGACTACACCGTTCTATCCTGCCCGGTGATGTTCTGTACGATGACGTGTCAGCACGGGTTCGCTGTAGGGAACGATGGCTGCTACACATGCGACTGCAAGGAGGAACCAGGTCAGCTGGTTTTCCTCTTTTCAATATCTATTTATTTAAGTTTACAAGTATGTAATGAATAAACATTACATAACATACGTGCAAAACGACAATAACAACAACAAAGATGATAAACTCCCGGAACAAAGACTTTTGCCTGATGTACTTATTACTTAATATACCAATACCTACCTACATTATGGAAACAACATATTATTTGTGACTACATTAGATGTAAAAAGATTGAAAAACAAATCACACTCCATTTTTCAAAATTCAACATTTTTAAAATATGACTATATCAAAATTTGTTTGTTTGTTTCCAGCTCCTCTTGGCCATCTGTTCTTCACCATTGACTTTCCGGGTCTCGGTTACACCAGCGACATGGCGAACACGTCATCATCGGCCTTCCTGGGAACCGCTGAGGAGATAGAGACTAATGTATGACGTCATTACCTCATAATCAAAAAATAATGCTGTTCATAAAGATCTAGGATAAATGTATACAGATTAATAGAATGTCCTTCCTTTATGTTTCAACATATTTTTGTTTTTATTTAACTCAAACTTTCGCATTGACACTTGAATATAAGTCTTGCCAAGTAAATTCCTTGATGATGATGATGATGATGATGATGATGGTGATGATGATGATTGTAATGAAAATGATGATGATGATGGTGATGATGATTGTAATGAAAATTATGATGATCATGGTGACGATGATGATGATGAGGACGACGATTATGATGATGATGATGATGATTGTAAGGAAAATGATGATGATGATGGTGATTGCCCATAGATCAAATCATTGTGATGCAGTCCTGATAGCATAAGGTAGGAGGCGCCACTAAAAACCTGTTGCTGAATTTAAGATGATGCGTTACGAATGCCCTTCCTCTACAGATTAAGAGTGATCTACCCTCCTCCAGCGGCTGCTACAGTGTTTCCGTTACATCGATGAGGTAGGACTCGGTCATCTTCGTCTGTCATAAATTTCCCCATAAAGCAAGAGTTTTATGAAGGTGATCCAAAACAAATACCAGTTGATGAAGAAGTTCAACATCAGGTGTTCATATATTAAATAGTATGATGTCGCTCTTCTTGAAACTTCTGGAAAAAGTTGAAAACATGTTGAATCATAACGGTACTAGTGTAAAGATAACCAAACTGTTGATATTTCTCGGACTCAACCATAATCTGGACGTCAATGTGACTGTGAACAAAGTGATAACTGTGGCAAAATTTGTTGTTTACAAATCATGGATAAAACATAAGGACAGTTACAGAGACCTGATGAATGACAAATTATGGAACACTTTCCTGTTCGACTCTGTAATGTTCAACAGTCAGCACCCTTAGCCCTGTACATTGTTGTTTATTTACATTTTATATTGTATGTATAATTGTCCACATGTTGTACATACTGTGTTATTAATAAAGGTTTTAAAAATAATAATTAGAAAAAATGTTTAAAAAAATGATGTCGCTCTTCTTAGAATGGGACTCTGTCTAAGGCTCACATGCACACTACTATGTTATGGCGCCTGTCATGTTGTTGCAAAAAGAAATGGAAACTTCTTCTAGAATCCGAATCCACCCTTCTATAAAACATTCCTGACACAGTATACTGTTACCAACATACCGTTATCGAGCGTTAGCATGTGCATTATTTATATATTATTTCTACTGTTAGTCATAGATTAGATCAGTTCTCTATATTTGTCAAGTATTAGCAATTCAACTCTCATGTGCGCAAGTTGCCATACATTGTACCAGCTACAATTGTCGTGCAATGAAGTTCTTCTTCTTCTTCAAATATAACTTAATTCGTACATGTGAACTTTTTTTCGCTGCAATTTGTGGTTTGTACTGGTAGTGGAACAACCGGAAACGTTGGCGTCCTGGCTTCCGGTGCGATCACCACCGAGGAGGACGAGGTGACGCCTACGCACAACAGCCTGATGCTGTCGTCCCTCACGGGTCACGTGGGAAGCCTTCAGATGGGAAGTGTGGGTGAGTACAGGAGAACTTCTCTTAGCTTGTAAGGCCGGCGTCACAATTCATGCGAGCGTCGGCCGAATTTGTAGATCGCCCGAAGCTCGCTGAATTTCAAAATCGCCCAAGCGTCGACCGTATTTCCCGATGAAAATCTCGGGCCACGTCCGTCGAACACGAAGACTAAAAATGCCCCATGAGATGGTGCCATCTCTTGGACATGGATGATAAATAGATTTATAAAATAACAAAATAATGTTAGTACGTGTATCAACGGATGCATGTTTGGAAAACTGACTGACTGACTGACTGACTGAATAAATGACAGAACACAAAAAGATATACTCGAAGGTATGTTCTATGTATGTAAGACCAGAAAATATAGAATACAGTATAAAGACATTACTGTTGTCTTTATTCCAGACTTCTCCGACTCCAGCTGCTGTCCCAGCGGCTTCATCCATCGTAACGGGTCCGGCGGGTGCTACAAGTTCGATGTGGTAGGCTGCCTTTTCGGATAAAAGCTACAAATTTAGATACGCCCCCAGTATATTGTTTTTACCCAGTGTGTATCACGGTACAGCCTGATATGTTTGTACTGTTACTTCTTTGAAAAATGGAGGTATATTTTTTCTCATGTCAGTTTGTCTTTCTCACCGGGTATTTGTCGCTTAAACTTGGGAACCTCTGGATGGATTTTGATGTTGGGCCTCCTGATGGCGGACCTTGGTACTGCACCAGGACTTTTGCATCATTTACCCCGCATAGGAGACCTAGCGCATCCTCTTATATAAGCTTATATGAGCCAACAAAACAGTTTGCCACTCCGTTGGGGTCTGTATATAACCTAAACGGTGCTTTAGAACTTCGGCTGATGATGATGATGGTGATACCTGTTATATTACACGTTATAAAACTGTAACACCTCCTGTAGAATAACGAGTTCCTAAGCTGGGATGACTCGGAGGCGCTGTGCGAGGCGGCCGGAGCGACCCTCCTCAGCATAGAGGATGAGGATGAAAACGCCTTCATACATCACTACGTGGTTGAGAACATCCTGTCAGCAGGTGGGCACTGATGAGGATAAGTCCTGGAAGTTTAGATCGTTTGTTGAAGGAAATACTTTGTTTACACTCAATTCCTATGTACTGTTTTAGTGATATCATCATCACGTAGTGAAGAACATCAGGTTAGCAGGTGAGCACTGATAATAATAAGTCCTGGATGTTTAGATTGTCTGTAGAACATATCGTTTTCACACTTGTAGTCCTACATCATCATCAAATATAAACCTACATATTGAAAATACGACATCACTACGTGGTGGAAAACATCCTGTCAGCAGGTGGGCACTGCATGATAATGGGGCGTTGTAAAGAACATCCTGTCGACTATTGGGAAATGAATGAAATGTCTTTTTAAATCAATATTGTAATGAGAATATGGCGCTTCAATGCCGATTCTACATGTTTATACACGCACATGAAGTACTTGATCTTGTAGGGCTTTCCTGAGCTGAAATGTGGCTTATTCAGAGAACCGTGGATTGGTGGACACTAAAAGTTATGGGTCCAGGTAGATTAGATCAAGTTCGATTAATGAGTTCTCATATCTGCGCTTTTCTGTTCTTTATACTGTGATAAGTAGAGCACTCAATGTGAATATGCAAGCTCCAAAAGCACAAAAAGATTGGTATAATAGTGTCCAAGCAAGCTAGAATAATGTCTTATTATCGGTACAGATTCTATGTAGGGACATACATGTAGACACGTGTTTCGATTTGGAAAGAATTCTCTCACAAAACAAAGGCTGTTTTCTTTACTGTTCGGCTTGAAAGAATGTTTGTTTGATGAACAGACCACCCCCAGTACATCCACTGGACCAGCGGTAACGACTTCCAGCAGCAGGGACACTTCGTGTGGGCGACCGGGGGAGTGGTCAACTACCGCCGCCGGCCCGGAGCAGCCGTCCGGGACTACGCCGAGAAAACAGCCATGCGCTGCATCGCAGGTAAGGTTGTTACAGTATGCTCATCATAATCTGAGTATTCTGGCTCGGACTAATTCAAATTCCTTCTATAAGCGCCTCTTTGTCTTCCAAGACGGTATATATTGAGTCGTGTACTAGTACCCTGATGGTCAGATGCGTCATTGCATACTCCTGGATTTACAAGATGTCATGCATTACTTATGATAATAGCCACTTTGACTTTGGTAAACCTAGGTGATAGGTCAAAGGTGGTTGAAAGTCGGTATCGCCAACCGCCCCTCTTATACGCCAATAAAGTCACATGTTGTGAGTGTGAGGGCACTTATAAAAAATAAGGTCAAGATCAATCAATTACAAAAAGTCATTTATCTGACTTGATTTGCCTATCTACGCCGATCATCATCACAATTTCGAGCGAGTCGCACGGACTACGTCAACTATAACTTCTTCAAGAACTCGGAATCCGAAGGAGATATCGAATCCGTAGCGTCCCTGTACAAGAAGTGATATACATGTACATCGATGATATACATCGGAGATACTTCTCCGAAGTGATCTACCTATCTGATATGCATCTCTGTTTGATGCCTCCCACCAGGTGGAGAAATCGTGGCGGCGGCTGCCCTGGACCAGAAGCGGTGCAGTTTCCAGCTGTACTACATCTGTGAGAGGCCGTCTCTCTGTCCCGCCCGCTGTACTCCGTAAGGTGACGTCACAGCAGGGCATATCCGCAACTAGAGGTTAAAGAACCCATACCCAAGCCAAGTAATTCTATCTTATTACAATGCTTTCTATCGACCGCCCGGAAATCGTGACTATAGCTTGTTCAGAACGCGAGTTATCAAAACAAGACGTTCTTCTGCAGTGACAAGTAAAGCCGCAAGGGGACCAAAAATCTAATCGTTTCTCTGATAGGAAATGACCTAACCATATACCGAGTTTCAGGACAATCCATTCATAGCATATTCAGTTATGCTGCCAAACCGCAAACATACATAGTATTACATGCATCTAAACATACCAACCCTACCAAAAACATAACCTTTTTGGCAAAGGTAACGAGAACCTGATCTAATGCACAATGTTTCAGATAAACTGGATAAACTATCAATTAAACGCGCTATGAAACGTTTCAGGCAGCATTTACCATCAGTGTGCTCACTGCTTGTGCAGATTCTGACAACTTTCATGACAATCCTTCTCCTAATATTCATATCGGTAGTACTGCTTTTCGGTAATGATTGCAATATCAATCTGTACCTATCGGATGATCAAACATCTACCTCCTTACTTTGTATCAATCTTTTAGAATCTGTATGATAACCACCTGGACGAAAATTAGACACATGAACATTTCAGGTTTGAGAGGATTGGCAAACAAAGGCTCCCTTATGGTCTTTGTTATAAGATAACTGGAAATTAAAACTAACATAATTGAAACACCATCGGAAAGCCTTTGCGCCCATCCATGACTGCAATAGCTTAATATCAAACTTTGACCAATCTTTAGATTTTGGGACGTTAAAAAGTACTAAGGATCTCGCGTCAGTTGATCTCCCACTTTAATCTCCAAGCAGATCTCCACGGTGCTAAAATCGTACAAGCTAGCCAGAGAAGCTCCAGTCAGCCAGAGAAGTTGTCAGGCACCGTCGCAAAAAACTTATTCTGCCAGTTGGATACGGTCTTTGCAACCGTTGGTTCTGCTTGGAAATTACTCCCACTTTACGTGCAGCATTTTCAGGTCGCATTTGCTACTTCTTACTAGAAACACAAACATACTTACCAGTTCGGTCACTCTCCGGTCACGTAGATCATTAGCGTGGGAGTAAGAAATACTCTTTAGATCGCCTCCGAAAATCTGCATTAGATATCGGCATTAGTTATCACAACAAGGACAGTTCCAAACCATTGATGCATGATTGCGGACGTCATCTGAAATGCTGTTGTAATCACTGATTATTGGTCTAATCATCATGATTTAGCCTTTGATAGATTTTGATTGCTTGTATTCAAAATTGTACTTTATCTGAGTAATGATACTTCTGAAAGCTATTGAAATAGCTAAAAATATCAATAAAGCTATTACATATAAATTAATTTAGCTATAATGACACCCTTTATGTGCAGAATTTAAGGTCAGGGCGTATTGCTTTTGAAAATAGCCCGATAGAAGGGGTGCGTGGGTTGTCCCAAGCAACCGTCACCGTATTAGTTCTATTGCGTTAAACCAAAAATCAACCGGTATCTACCACACGCTATCATACACATCAGAAATGTTGAAATATAACATATAATACTTACAAGTACATGAATCATGTTGGTGTGAATCATTACCTCATTTGCCTCTGTATTCCTGTAATTCTAAAATAAAAAACGAATGGGCTATATCAAATGTGCATAAAGCATGTAAGATTTTAGATCGTGAAAATATGTAAAACAGTAATGCTCCGTCAATAAAGACTACGAGGTGTAGAATACGGAAGTGTCAGTTTCTTAGTGTGTGTTTGTGTTTTGATCTTTGACTTGAATAAACATACTCTTTTTACACAACCAAGAGATGTATTCCACTGACGTTTCGGTGATAATCTAGATCTGTCACCTTCTTCAAGGCAATTCATCTTGATGTCATCTCCTATGAATGTACATATGTAAATATTTTGCGTTTGGGAATGCATCTCATCATGTATAAGCAGCGACACCTGTGTTGCATTGCTTTGTGAACCAGCCGGAATTGCCTTGAAGAAGGTGACAGATGGTTACCGAAACGTTGGTGGAATAAAACTCTTGGTTGTGTAAAAAGAGTCTTTTTATTCAGTGACTTACCACCCTGATGAAACTATGCACGGATGATCTTTGACTTAACACGATCCCCCCACGTGGCGGATCATTATGTTGATCAGGATGGCTTGTATAACCACCTTAGCCCTTGGAAACTTGAACTTACCCCTCGCCCTTGCTATAATTTGCTATAATGCCCCGTATAAAGAACGCAAGACATGTGCAGAGAAAGTCATGGATATCTGAACCATTTTTCCTTAGACGCGACTTCAAAACGAGACATACAAACTGAAATCGTCTTGCTAACTCACACCTACGTGGCCTACTTTCTCAGGAACGTGCCAGAAACTAACGTCACATGGCATGTTTTTGCGTCATGATTTATATTAGAGCTGTGCAAAGGTGTCATTTTGTAAGGCTCTTTAGCACTTTCATGTAATGAATATGTAAGGAGCAGAAGGATACAACGTCTTTCGCTGGTTACTTTGTTTTGATAACACGATCAGAATTCAAAGATCCATGCAACTGCGCAGTAGCACCTGCCGGAACTGGCCAACTTGTATGTAGCGTCGTATGGCGTAAGTGGTAGAGCGCGTGGCTGTCAAACAATGGGACCCGGGTTCGATCCCGGGTTGTGTCCAGAATTATCCGAACTTGCGCTCCGACGTTGTGCCCTTGGGAAAGGCATTTTACACATATTTCCCCCCCCCCCCCCCCCAGTTAGAGACAAGTCTCCAACAGCAGTTGTCTTCAGGCGGGCTGACATATATCAAGGCGGATCTCGAGTGTAAGAGTCATCCGGCAGCTCGCTGCAAGCATCCCAACCAGAACCAGCACGTCTCCCTCGAATTGGTGCCGCTGGAGAAGACGGATGCCCAAAGTGTGTGGGTTTCAGATTCGCAACCTGTCATCCACCTTAAACAACCCTCCTTACTTAGGTGTAGGAACTGACACGGTCATCATATTCGATCGAATATTTGTATCTGTAGTTCTGTATGATCTGAATACGAATAAAGATTACGAGTGAGTTGCCATAGTATGTAGGAAATGAACAAGTGAGTCATTCATTTGCCACGTGTAGATGTGGTACCGTTTTCTATCTTCTGTCTACCACACTATATATATGTTATATGTCTTTGACCGTGACAGATCCTAAGTTTGATGGCTATTAATTGTCTACTTACGAGGTAAAATCGTGTTTGATAGCACTTGACGTCATTGATCATTTGCAGTAAAACGCTAAAACATTAAGGTATGAAATTGGATATGAAAGAAACCTCTCACATAGCTGACCTCGTCTTTATTTCGTTCCCTGATGATGAGCAATGTTTTCATAATGGTGTAGGTTTCAGCAATGTCCACGACTAGTAATCAAGAAAAACTTGCGTCTTTGTTCTTTGATACATTTTGACATCCGGTTCTATTCTTATTATAGAACCGTGATGTTGGCTGATGTATAACGTTTCTTGTCAGTGTCTTAAATGGCCAATTTGAGTCTCGTGCTTGGGGTATCGTTTTCGAAACTTTAAGTTGTGACTTTCTTTTCTAGGGCAAAAGTTAGCTTTCCATTTGGTTGAATTGTGGCTATCAAATTCTTTATAATCTACATTCATGACAAGAAAACGGCTGTCACTTTGTAAAGAAAAAAAACTTCCACACTCGCTCCTTAAGAGAAGAGAAGTACCCTAGTTCTAATGGCCTCCCGGAAAGTGCCCGCTGCGGGGGCGATAATCAGATCTCCGCCACCTGTCGTGTGGCGAGGAAACACGTCACCAGGCCGATGAAGGAGGGAGCTGACCGACATGCAAAGCAGACAAGAAATGTATAAAAGGCGAAAAGGAAGCTGATTGAGAGCAGTAAGCGACCAGGTGGACAAGGCGATCCCAGAGGCAGAATCGCAAGATTCAAAAAAGAGGATCTTCAAGTCGTTGACAAGAAAGTAAGTGTTCACCGCGTTTATTCTATGGTAGAAAACTTGGTGTTAAACATTCTCAAGTATTCGTTAGCAAAGACAAGCCAGAGAACACTGTTTATTTAAGAAGGGCTTACTAGCATCTACTGCCAGGTGCTCCTCATTGAAGTCTGTTGTTGCAATGCAAAGCCTTAGGTATATCGGAAAACTCTATTATTACTCGCCTTTACCGCACATTTTTACGAGTTTTTGGAGTTCGTCAAAGTGGTAGGTTTTTCGTACCTTTTATCTATATGACTATAAGAAATAGCTCTTCTGCGGGTATCATTTAATGGTGATGCTTCTTCATATGAACCTCAGGCGGAAATAATATGTAAAATTATCATTTGTTATCTGTTAGAATGTACCTTATCATACGAAAGCACGAGTTTTAGCATTCGAATTTAAGATTAGCATTTAAATACAACTTGCACTTGTCCTCAGCCTCATTCTCAGTCACTGATGAAAGATACCGGATGTTATCTGAACCATTTGACTTTTAAGATAATTTATCTAGCTGCTTATTTTCATTTTGTGTTATGAAATATTCTACACGGATTTGTAACCAGTACCAACAACAAACTATTAACGAAGAACTCTTTTGGGATGTACCAACGTAGAACTCTTACGGGATGTATCAACGTAGAACTCTTACGGGATTTATCAACGTAGAACTCTTAATGGATGTATTAACGTAGAACTCTTAATGGATGTATTAACGTAGAAAATGTGTAGAGCACAGGGAGAGTACATAAAATGTCAAGCTAATTATGGATTCAATTCAGGGCAAAAGCCAAAGCCATCGTTAACATCTGGCTTCTCATCCGCAATTTTGGTATCAACGTTTTCTTAAGTTTTAACCCTGCAAATGTATCAATTTGACAAATAATCAGTTTGGATTCATTGCTTAACGGGTAGTATTAGAATAGAATAGATAAAACAGATTGATGAATATTCTATTAACTAGATAAAACAGGTTTTCAATTTCAGGAAGAGTTGGAATTGTTTTGATTTATAAAAATATTTTATCTAAGATGTACATAATCCAGATTACTTAAAGAAAGTTTGTTCTATTCTAAATGCAAAATTTGCAGTTGAGTTGTTACATTCATTGTTTACTCGTTCCAATAAAACGTTCTAATGTTTTATTAAATTTTTGTTTTTCTTGTGACCAATTTTCCAATGCACACTGAAACTTATACCCATTTGAAATTTTCGCACAAAAACATAAGCTAAGAATTTACAATCTTTGCAGAATCTCAGGCAAAGTGACTGATCTAATAACGCAGTTTGAGTGGCAGGGGTTAACACCTTTTTACGCGGGTGTAAAACTCCCAACGTGTCATCAACGGGATGGGTTTTCGACACCCACATCATGACAACCACACATAATCAGTAACCATAGAAACGGAGGTGTTACCCCACATCAAAGACACCGCTTCAATATTGATAACGGGTAGAAGTGGTACAGTGCCCTAGAATCAAGTCAGGATTAAGAAGGATAGATTGCCGTCCTGTCCATTCATTTCTTTTTTCTCAACGTAAAGTCTGAAGGCCATGTTGATTTTGTTATATGGCTGACATCTGCATCAATTTTTTGTTCTTTTCTAAAAGTAAACTACCATACTGCACGCAGAGCAGCTACAACCATCATGCGCGCAGAGCAGCTTAAAAATGAGCAGAGATATGCCGTAACTTAAGTTGCAACAAAATATTTTCTATAAAACGGATATCGATACTGATGCCGTAGAATGCCTAAGTCAGTCATTCACACGCTCGAATCAGTTTGGGGGTTTTCAGAGGATGTAATCCATATAAGGAAATCAGCATATTCTAATGCCTGAATAAAAAGTTTCATCCTCAAGCCCAGTCGATGACACCTTGATGTCGTGTGAATAAGAGAGGCGGAGATTATGTTTTCTATATAAGTGTCATGAGCCTGTTGAGAAGGATGCGAGCGAGGATTTTCCCGGCAATGGACAGCGGACCACCAGTGAACAATATGTGGACGGCTGTGTGCCTCAAGCTTCGGACTGAGAAGCCACATGAGGGCACATCCCCCGTGAATGAGCAACACACTGACAGTCATCTTCGTCTTCGAAGGACTACCAAGAGATAAGTGTCATGCTCCTAGTAAGTTATAGATGTGAGATTTGCTATTCATTATTCATTTGTCTTACTTCAGGTCTACAGAACAGAGTACCGAATGGCTCGCTCCTTGCTACTCCTTCTCTTCATCACTGTTGGCTGCTCCGTCTGCCTGGTCCGATGTGTTCCCGCGCCCGGCTCGAGGTCTCGCGAGAACGTGCACATGGCGAAGCTGTTGCTGCGAGACTTGAACACGGACCACGACAACAGGCACAAATTGTTTGAGGACGTTCGGACGCAGAACGGCTACGAGACGTCATCATATCTCAACAATGAGATTCAAGGTAGTGTGACTATTCAATTATTGCCTTAGCGAAGGTGTCTGGGTTTATCTTATTTCACTGTAAAGAAATAACCAACGTAGTACTCTTTAGTTCTGCCATGTCGTGATAATATTTGATAAGGAAGCACAAAGTCATTAAGCCAAGCCAGTCTGAAGATTTGGTTTTTGTGGAGGGGGTTTTGTGGAGGAAGTTTCATGTGATAATAGATCAACTGACACGCTCCCAAAAGTACGAAATCGGACACCAAGTAGGTCATCTGTCATCGACCTGCGTGCCGGAATGCCAGACCTTACTAACAAGGTATAGAGTGAGAGGCGGCGTCCACGGACAAAATCCTGTAAAATGCTGGGAATTCTCGTAAAACGGGCCTAAAATATGCTATTAAGCTTGCTCCTGAAGCTTCGAAAAAAAACGTATTGCCCAAACTGATGCATAACGTGGATAAAACATGATTTCCTATAGTAATTTCCATGTGGCTTAACAAGAAAAAATTTATATGAACAAATTTCGATATTTGCAAGAGAAAATTAACTCGTCGCTTCAAAGCCTTTTTCGGACTCATCTCTGGTCAAAAGGACAGCAAAGGATCGAATGTGATCGGAAGCTGGTATCGTCCCGAAACCTTTTTGAGGGAAGGTTTATTGGCCATAACGGTAAAGTTATTCCGTGACGATTACCATGTGTTGAGTCCATGGAATCGTCTTTCCGCGTAACTATGGCACCTGGTCAGGTTCAGGTTTAAGAATAAGGTTCGAATTCAGGTTTAGGGTTCTCCTGATATCACTATTTTGCTGTTCATTCATTCGTCTAAATGTCCAGACCACGGTGTCCATACGTCAAATTGAGTCTGCCAAGCTGTCCAGTACTAAGAATGAGGTTCAGGTCCAGGTTAAGGGTTATAATGATCTCTGTTTTCTTGTTTAGCCCCCTTCAGTTGTCAAGGCGGCAGTAAGATTTAGGTGCAGGTTTCAGGGTCAGGTTTCAGGTTCAGGGTCAGGTTTAAAAGATTCAGTTTCAGGGCTACCCTGACGTCTATGTCTATTTTGTCAGCTCCCCTACATATGTCCAGACGACAGTACGACCGCCCGGAGATGTCCATCGGGCTGGCCGTGCGGATCCTCTCGGACATCGTCCGTTACAGGGAGGAGAGTCTCGCCAGGGAGGCCGCCCTCGAGGCGAACGAAGACGACCTGGAAGAGCTGGGGAAAAGAAGGTACTATACATACCACCTATTCCTTATTTAGACAGTTTTAGCAAATAACGTTACATCAATGACGTCATAATTACGTCATAACGATACCAACATTGCAGGACCTGGAAGAGCTGGGGAAAAGAAGGTATTATACGTACCACCAATTCCTTATCTAGACGGCTTTAGCCAATGACATTACATCAATGACGTCATAATTACGTCATAACAATACCAAAATTGCAGGAGTGATCAAAATTTATACGCACATGACTCCCTGAAAATATAGTGATCATACATCTACTGTTTTAAAGTCATAAGGGGGTGGGGTGACTGAGACCCCCGTCCCATGCCCCCCCCCCCCAAGACCAGGTCTAGATATTAATTAAAACCTTGAATTCGGTTCATCTTATCTTATCTAATGAAACCCCTCATTCGAGTTGTCCCTGTCATTATCAGTCTCTACCACAAGTCTTGTGTTAATGAAGAAAAAAGTCAAGATTGGCCAGATAGACTGAATGATATGGGTTGAACTTACTATAATATCTTATTCATAAGACTCATTTCCTTTGCCGGTTGAAATAATTGAAAAATACTAACAAAGCAGTCCGAACAATGAAGTCATTGATAGACCGGTGCACGTACTCCCCAAAAATGTATTTCGAGCCCTGAACTTCAAAGAAATTGCCAGCTGTTGTATTGACCTGCCGGACATCGTGTCTATATGTAACTCTGACGTCATCACCATTCTTTTCTACAGATTCAACTGACCAACAGCTGTCCGGATGTTTCCATGACGACGACTTTTATCGTTTCCTTTGACACAAAGGAGTCCTTTTTTCTGATGACGTCAGCGCTCCTCATCAATACACCGCCGGTTTCGTAGCGAATCAATGAATCTATAAATAAAACTTACCAAGACGAAGCAAGATGCTCGCGAACCAGTGAGACAGGAAGCAAAGTTGGAGCTGATAAGGACAGCAAACCTATACAAACAAACAGAAAACCGTTTCAAAAAGTACAAGAGTGTACATAGAAAACTAGCCGGCAAATCCTGCTCTTTGTAGGTTGGAGAATGTTAGGAAGATATATAAAAAATCGCCGTACATGTAGAATCCAGATCAATCCCCAACATTCCGTGAAAACCTGTGCAGGACAGGGGTTGTTGGCTATCAAAAAAAAAAGTACCCTTCCAGAAACATGATTAGCAAAGGGTATTGGAATAAAAACATCAACGAAGCATTGATATCAGCTCTCTCTGTGTATTTTGTTGTTGGAAATAAACTTTAAAAAGTTGTTTGGATAACCGCATCGTGTTCGTGTATATTTGATGCTAAAAAATGACACGAAAATTTTCACTTTTTTTAACGAACTCGCTCAGTGCAAGGCCGTAGGGGGCCACTCACCTAAGCATTGAACTACTAGTTATTGTTACTGTAGCAGCATCTCTTCACCCTAGGTCAGAAACATCAATGCTCGAGATAAGCATGGCTTCACTGACCCATTAGGAGAAGCAGGGGTTACGAAGGCTGCTCGGGAAATTCCATGCCCCATTTAGACTGGAATATTTTGATCCACTCACAGTGGGGCATGCCTCTACTCTTTTTCGAAAGATGTGGTGGGTTCTTTTACATGCTCAAGGTGTGACTATCCTCAAACACGTGACCTCCATCTAACGTCCTATCCAAGGGACGTCCCTAGACAAAGCTAAGTACTCAACGTCGGGGCGCATGTCCAAACATGTCTGGGGACAACCCGGAATCGAACTCGGGTCCCCTTGCTTGACAGCCGAAAGCTCTATCCATTACGCCACACAGACGACACAAAGATGTCTACATTCCGAAAAGGCCACTCTTTAAGGAGAGGGTAGAATTTTATTGACAATTACGTTACAAGACTAATGCTTTGGTCCCATTTCCAATCCGGGTCCCGGCCGGGTAGTTTGCGAAATCGAAAAATAAAAAAGGCATATCAACAAAGTACATAATATATGGTCAGGAATATTTCTTTACAGTTAGTATCTTTTTTGTCTTTTATATCATATTTTTCGTTCCCACAAGCTGCCCGGCCGGGCCCCGGATTGGAAATGGGACCAAAGCATTAGTAATACTAGAGTCACATTTGTACCGGTGCCCGTACGGGATGTAGCCCCAACCGGGCCCCGAATACACACATTTGCCCGGTGGACTGCCGGGCACCGGAAATATACCCCTCTATGTTCTCACTATTACCGTATGGCGTCTATTTGTTACCGAGTCCCGGCTTGATTTTGACTCCGTGTTAAAATTATCGCGGGGCCCGGCTGCGCAGAAAAAAAGCCAGGTGGCCACAGGGTGCCTCGCTGGGCCACGTATGGGTAAGTCCCCGAAAGTGCAAAAAATCAGTTCGTACACTCTAACCAGTCGGACCCCACTTTCCAGTTGTGACCATAGCATGAATTATTCTACGTCGTTTTTGGAAGAAGCCCATTGCTAATACATTTTTGGTCTCTTCTTACTCTCCAAGCAGAGGTTGAGGGGGAATATTGTGACCATTTTATCATATGCCCCGTTTTTCTGTAACACCCCCCCCCCCACCCCTCCCCAGTTGGTTGGGAGAGCGATGAAAAGGTCTAGATCTTCCCCACCAACCTCTGCTTGGAGAGTAGTCTCTACTCGCTTCTTCTCATAGCTAGAGATGTAGGATAAAACGGACTCGTTTCCATTGAGATCTTAAAGTCGTAAACGCAACAGTTTTCTGCATAATTGTCAGGCATTCAACGTGAAGGAATTTTTACTCTAATGCCACTAAAATAATATCTTTATCAGTGCAATATGAAAGCGCAGTCTTCCAATAAATAAGTCTTATCCTCTACAATATTGAATCTTTAAAAAATGACGAATGACAAGTATAAAAAGTCGTTAAAAGGACTCAAAGGAGTAATAAAGAGATAGAGCGATGATATTGATAAGATGAATATATCAAAATTAAACCATAAAACTCGCTGTAGTCATTCTAACACTACCACACGCTGATCATTACTACCGCTGCCGTAACCATTTGCAGCATTATGCCCCAGGGCTTTGTACTGGTAATATGTTGTGCGCTCAAATTCATCAATGTTTGACGTAAGAAACCCAGTTTAAGTGTCAGGTGTTAAGTAATAACGATGATGATTTATTTGCATGTGTTCAAAGACGCCGATGAACGTCGGGAAACCACGTAGAGCGTTACGCAATAAAATTTGAAAAAATCTAGTAACTGCCATAGATTCTCATAAGACCTCCTAGCTAAGATGACCTTTTCATAAGCAAATAACAAATGTTAATCATTGAATGGTGTCTAAAATACCTTGCTAATTTACATTAAAAGCAAACACTGTTAATCTAACAACAACTATCCTTGTTAATTCAAATCAAACGCAACCACGGATACTTTAACTTTATCATAATAAACAGCAGCTATATGGGTTAGATTTAAGACATAGTATCATAACGATTATAAGATACGACGAAGTCAGATGGCATCTACTATCCACCATAAGTGACTGAAGATGCCTGTCTTCAAAGTATAAACATAACTAATCTATGCCTGTTACTTTGAAGACTGACTCGCCGAAGGGAAGATATGATTAACCTACCAGATAAAGCTACTTCCGATATTCACGGTTGCAAATTATAAGCCTTTTCTGCATAACGGTGTACACAAACCTGCTTAAGTATAGCATTTTTCCAAATATTCAATCGATTTTTACAAGCTTGTTTATAAATGGAAATCATTCAAAATCTAATTGGAAAAATGCCAAGATTGATTTGGCAATTTCAATGTTCATAAACAAACTCACCGATCATGAAATATTAATCAAAATACCACATCCTTGCCGGAAGCGATATGTCGTAATAGAACGGCGGGTTTTGCTCAAGATGACGTTTCCATGCTGCGCGACCTTATCACAATTGTGCCCTCTAGCGATTTTCTAGCGAATCACCGTCCATCATCACTGATAAGATTAGGAAACAACAGCTGTTAGCTCACCAGTACCGCTGCTGGTATGTTATATCTACCACATAATAGTAAATGAATAAAAACATATTAACAAAACATGAAATGCCATCTAGCACATTTGTCTTGTACACATGCCGGTATATGTGTAACCGGGTAGCACCGTTGCCAACGGTCTGCCTTTGTACCGGAATGCCCCGGAATGCCCCGGAATGCCCCGGAATGCCCATAAAGGAGGGCGAATTCTACAGGAATACACTATGCTTTGATGAGTAAACATCACAGGTTGCTGTATTTTGGCATGAAAGTATATATTTATGGCCCAGGGAACGAGAAATCATTAGAAATAAGGGATGCTCACTGGCGTCGGCCCACCGCCAGTCGCCATGTTTGTTTTTATTGCGGATTAGGTTAGAGACATCCCTTTGATAGGACGCTAAATGGAGAGCCACACCTCAAGCACGTTAAAGAACCCAACACACTTATCGAAAAGAGTAGGGATCCTTCCCGGTGTGAGTGGATCAGATAAATCTGTCCGGATATGCAGCTTGTACTCTTCAGTACAAACCTGGTGTGTTACGCCTTGATGCGGTTTATCGGATATGAAATACAAGGGCGAAAAAAGGGCAGATTTTAGGCAGTGAGAGTGCTTTGCCTCTGAAATAGCCAACTATGGCAACTTTACAGCAAGCCCGGCTAATACCAGGGAAAAACACGAGCAGTCCAAAGTCCTGAAGCTGCCAATCCTTTGCACACACAGTGTTGTTTTTCTACAGGGCCGGCCTGACGCTGTTATCTGTTTGACTTGCCTTAATCGGCACTTAAAAAGCGATAGACGTCAGCAGAAGTACAGACTAAGTGCGGTGTAGACACGGCTGAGCAAATAAATCTGAAGGTCGCTTTTCTGACTCTACTCCCCTTAATGCTAGGGTCACATTTCCATACCGGGGCCCGGCCGGGATGTTTGTGGGAACGTAAAATAAAAATTCATATCAAGAAATATACACAGGTCATGCTTATGAATAATCAGTTTTAAGTTTATGTGTTTTGTTATCTTCTAAGTCGTACTTTTCGTTCCGGCAAACTGTCCGGCCGGGCCCCGGCTTGGAAATGTGACACCCTTTAAAACCAAGTAGTACAGGCCTGTCGAGATACGGGATCGTTGTTGTTATAACTATAGTTAAAGTGGTAACAAGAGTTCAGAGACCTCGTAACTCGTGAAATATTTTGATTATGCATAACCGGTAATGTTCCCCAACGCCATCGACCTTGCCCTTTTGACAGATATTTGTCACGTTATCGCTTCAGATTTAGAATGTCCTTTGTTTAGCCTGGATATGGATGTGTATAGATATAATATGAACTGATATACCGACAGTACTCTAGGTGCTAGTTGCCTTATAACCGTCCCAAATGTCATCAATGATATAATTTTTTTATCTGTATTTTTGCACTTTTTTGCATGAGCTCGAGGTTTCATGTTGACGTAACCCACAGAATTTCCTTTCGTCAGCCTAAATATGGTTGGGTATAAATATGATATGAACTGATATGCCGACAGGACTCCAGGCGCCAGTCCCCCAGTAACCGTCCCTAACGCCATCGACTTTGCCTTTTCTGACAGATTTTTTTTCACTTTATCGCTTTAGATTTAGAATATCCATTGTTTAGACTGGCATGGATGTGTATAAATATGCCTTATAACCTTCCCAAATGTAATCGATGACACGATTCTTTACCAATATGTTCACATTCTTCCATTAGATTGAGAGTGTTGATTTGACGTACTCCACAGCATTTCCTAGATATGGATGTGTATAAATATGATATGAAACGATATGCAAGCTGTCTAGTAGGCGCCAGTTGTCCAATAACCGTCCCTAACCCCATCGATTCCGTCACCCTCCGCCCTCCCCCCGCCGACCCAGCGCCGAGGCCGCCTGACGTGTTTGTGTCGCCGCTGATAAGACTTGACCCGAGGTCGCCGCTAATCAAAGAAACAATATTAAGTCTCCAAACATGAGAGCATGTGAGAGGAATGCGCCGTGTGGACTATGTAAAGCCCCTATTGAACTGGGCCGTGACCTGTTGACAACTAGTTGTGAATGATATTCGCCAACTCATGGCGATTGTTTTTTTTATAAGTTAAAAAATAAAACGCAAATGACAAAATGCCGGGGGATTCACGCAAACTAGACGCCAACTAGTCGCGAAGGTGAACATAATTTTGTTACTTCAAATCTTTTTATGCATTTTTGCAATTCCCATTGTTTTTGTTTTTTTTCAATTCAGTGGTAACTGCGATTTCCATAACCCTGCACAGCGGAGCTTCATTCGTAAATCCGTCGCACATCAGTGTTACCGCAAGGAAAAAATTGTCGAAAATTTGCAAAGTCGTCGCCTCTTTGAGTCGCCATGGGTCGCGGTCAAGTTCCACTAGCGCAGCGACCTCATTGCAATCTCGCCGAGACCTAGATTGAACATTTATTACCTTTCGCACTTCCCTCTGCACAAGAACCTGTTGAACAAGATCATTACAGTTAACTAAGTCAACTAGAAGCAAAAAAAAAATGATGTCCTTCGGCATACCAAAGTGTCGACGTAACGTTCCGTAAACACGTGTACCTGCCTACCTGTACCTTGCGGTGCCCTGCCAATGTTGCTACCCTGACGAGGAGCACCTCGTTCCACAAGAGCGGCGACCTCGCTACGACCGCACTGCGACCTAAAGTGCCTATCTCACTGGACCCGCGGCACGTTGGCGACCTCGCTGCGAACGAGTGATTTGATTTCACGTTTTGCATGATGATAATGCCATTCTAAAGTCACGGGTAACACAAATCCAGTTAAGGGCGCACCGAGCCACCAGCATGCCGCGGTTCCAGTCAGATAAGGGGCTTCATACTCGACAGATCACTCATCGAATTTCATAGATAAGAAATAATGTTTTAAGGCTTTGTTTTATTTCATTTTCAGTCATACTTTTAGAGTTGCCATGATATAACAGTCATGAAACCAAGAATTACACAAGTTCAATTTCGGTCGTAGCGAGGTCGCAGTGCGGTTGTAGAGCGGTCGTCATCCTAGTGGAATGGGGGCCTACCCACCTTGTTAGGGTAGCAACAGCGCCCGGGCACTGCAAGGTGGAGACAGGTACACGGGTGTGTTTACAAAACGTTACGTCGCCACTCCGGTATGTCGAAAGACATCGCCTTATCGATAAGAGTTGACTCAGGTTAACGTGATTATCGAATGGCTGTTCAACAGGTGGTACAGGAAAGAGACGAAATATATAGCTGTAATTTTGACATGACCCTTTCGTCAAGAGTGACTTCGTGGAAGGTTACCTCCGCACTTTAGTATGCAGAAGAACAACACTTTATAATTAAGAGTTGACTCAGGTTAACGTGATAATTGAATGATCGTTCAACAGGTTCTACTTCATAGAGAATCGGATGCACCTTTCAAAAATAGAACTGTATACAGTGTAGTTGTAATTATAACATGACCCCCTTTGCCCCGGTTTGTGATTGAGTTTGTTGAAGGTTACGTCCGATCCCAACTATGCAGAAAAACAACACAATGTATGCCGAAAAACAATGGATGCCGAAAAACATCACCTTTTTGTTGATAGTTGATTTAAGTTGCCATCAATTTGTTATCGTTGTTTAACAGTTTCTACTGTCAAAGAGAAGTTGCTGCCAATTTGGCAGATGAAAATATAAAGCTTTAAATGTAGCATCATCCCTTTGCCCATGGTGTGGGAGGAACTTAAGTATGATATTAGGTAATGTGTTTGCCAAATTATATTGCATTTGTGGAGCATTTCGTAGACACTTAAGAATGCGGGGAGACATCGCCGAGTTGTGAGATGTTGACTTTAGTTTACACAGGCGTTTCCAAGTACACACGGAGCACACTCCGAATGTGCTTGGAAATGCGTGTATGAACCCAGCCTGAGTTATCAAATGGTTCAGCGACAGGTTGTGATGTATTGAGGCATATGGCAGCCTGGCATACAGTTTACATTTCAAAGTGACAAATTGTCTCCTTGTATTTGCGAAACGCTACGTCACCTTTTTGGAATGCAATGACACATTTGAGTTAGTTTAACGTCAAACCAATAAATAAATAAAACGTCATTATGGAGCGATTGTCCAAAATATAGTATGAAACATAAACAATTGAAGGACATATCGTAAAAAATGATTGAAATTTCGTATTTTAACACGGTCTCTTTATAAAAGCAAATGACGCTTCCCTAACTTTTAAGAAGGGTAAGAACATTAAGAATGGCAGGTAGACAACATGATTAATCGCACTAACTTCGCAGTGTCACTGGCAATTGAAATGAGTTGCAGCAATTATCGAATAGCTGTGCAGAAGCTTCTAATAGGAGAATGTCAGATCAGACAATGAGCATTCCTGAACTTGGACCTGGACTCCTTTATCAAGTTTACTTTATACTTAGAGGTAGGATTACGACGACAACCACAAACCGCTGACCTTTGACACGGATTGTTCTGATTATCGATCCATGATGCAATAGGTTCCAATGTGAAGGGCAAATGACACATTGGACATTTCAGACGATTCGTCAAAACTTAAACATGGCTTCATTTCTCATTGTTGTCACATCTTTGACGCCCATGCTTTTCAAAACATTGAGGTGGGTCGGAACCAGAAAACGGTAAAGTCACTATGACTTTGCACATACAGACGCGCAAGGTAGAATTTCATAATGGGACACATGTGTATGTGTGCGTGTGTGTGTGTGTGTGTGTGTGTGTGCGTTCGTGTGTGTGTGTGTGTTCGTGTGTGTTTGTGTGTGTTTGTGTGTGTGTGTGTGTGTGTGTGTGTGTGTGTGTTCGTGTGTGTGTGTGTGTGTGTGTGTGTGTATTCGTGTGTGTGTGTGTGTGTGTGTGTGTTCGTGTGTGTTTGTGTGTGTGTGTGTGTGTGTGTGTGTGTGTGTGTGTGTGTGTGTGTGTGTGTGTGTGTGTGTGTGTGTGTGTGTGTGTGCGTGGCCATCACTCCACCGCCACAGTAAGAATATCAATATAAGCGCCTTTCCAAAGGGCACAACGCTGCGGCACGGCGAGTATTGAACCCTGAGCCTATCAGACCCCAACGCTCTAGACCCACACTGATTCCATACATATAAACTCTTAAGATTGATTCTCCTTCTTGAAATAGCTCTTTGTGTGCGCATTAGGAAATTGAAAGCTGATTGCACCGACATTATCTCTGTGCGGTAGAGTGTATGATGCATGTATCCGCCGGCCGGAGACGAGCAATGCGTGCCCTCTCGAGTAGAGCACTATCTGATGAAGAGGAGACAACAACTCAAAGAAAAGAATATTGGCCATCAACAAGCGACTTTATCAAGGGCAGTGTAGAAACATAAGTTCTCAGGATGAGCCCAGGCGCTTCTACCGTGCTCTTTATTTTGCTTGTTATGACCGTTCCTACATGAATGTTGTTGTTTTGACTGGTTTTCACTTGCATAGTACAATTTCAGACGGGGCTTCTTTTTGGCTTTTGAATTCGCGAATAACATAGTAAACTTTGACTGGCAATTAAAACAAACAAAAGTTCTGTAATAAAACAATGATAAAGCAACTGCATGGATGCTAAGTTACGAACCAACTAGCGTTCACACGTGCTCTAACAATGTCATGATATGCTCGAGTTTTCACAAATACACAGCATACAAAGTTCTTCAAAGTCCATCGTACGAAAGCACCATTGACTCTGTCAGTACTTTGTCCCTGAAAAACAATAGATTCCCTTTAAACTAACTTAAGATATTGGATTATCAATAAGCTGCGAGCATACCAAGTTTGTACTTCGCTCAGTTGAAACACAGACAATTGAACACAGTGATCGTTTGGTAGGGTTTACACACACATTCTAAGCACATTCGGGGTGTGCTCCGGGTGTACTTGGAAACGCGTGTAAACCCAGGCATAAGTGGGCAGCTAACCATTCGGCGATGTCTCTCCGCATTGCACAATTTTGACGTTAATTTCCACAAATACATATGCCTGGACAAGGACCTTACCTTAGACCTTATCTCCTCGTACAACATGAGAAAAGAGATCATGTTACATTTTCAGCTTTGTGTTTTCATCTTCCAAATAGACATCCACTTCTCTATGACAGTAGAATCCGTTGATAAACGATTCCAAGCTACAAAGGACTACTACTTGAAAACTTCAGGCAATTGGCGGTAGGTTATACCAGGGTCTGTAGCTGCTTTATTCTTTACGGGCCAATTAAATTTCATTGCACAACACCTTTACGACAGAAACATCGAGAGCATTCTTGATGATGATTTTGGGCGGAACAGTCTTGGAAGTGCCACACAGAATTCAACTGTCTTGTGACGCAAAAGCTTGTGACGTAAATCCTTGCCAACAGTCTGTTCTGTCTTACGACAAGAATATCACATGACGTGGAGAGACATGTCAGTTATCTCTGATACCCTCACCCAGACTCTTGGCATAGGTTGACTTTAAAATTGACGAATTTGATTCCACAGCTTGTCATAGATCCTTGTCAAAGGTTTGGTATGTTAAGGCCTCACCCAAAACAATTTGAGAAAATTATCATACGACGACAATACCTTAATGGCTTCGTCTTCTATTGAACCATATAAAAACTGCCTACATATCATTCAGAGTTATAATATAAAAGCAGGTATATTCAGATTTTCGCTCAGCCACTGACGAAAGACACAAGTTGCTCTTTGAAACGTCTGACTGTTTCCAAATTCTGACTACTTGTTTGAGTAACTGTCACATTGCGTACGACGAATATGACGTCACCTTTACACCTACGTGTCCCGTCGGGCGTTCACACCGGTGTCACCGCTGACATAATCCTTGATCATCAGACGTCAAAAATCGATGATCACATGCCGAAAATATTTCCCAGCCATTGTGACATCGCCGGGCGCTGCCCTGCGCGGCCCGACAGGGCCTTCACTAACCTCCGCGCGAACTACAGGGGATCCCGGCCCTTTGTATCACCCTTTACCGCGGTCTCTGCGACCATAATAGCCTCTTTAATAAGTAATGATGTACATATAAAAGATCACATTTCGATAACCCGATTGAGAATTGTAAATGCGACGCTCCTAAGATAAGATCCCTGCATTTTACTAAGTCCGTTCCCGACAGAAGGGTGTCTAAATATACCCGGGACGGTAGGCAGGGCCAGCGAAGGTCGGGCGGACCTTTGTTCGCTGTCAGGGACAACCGGTAACAACAATACAACAGCCAGGCACGGCCCCTGTGGTAGCGGTACTTTACGCACGGGCTCAAGCCGCGCCTGCTATTCTGCTATTCTCCGGTTCGGATGGAGTTGAAAACTGATCTCGGTAATACATCATCCTCCCCCTCCAGGAGATAGCGACGGCTTCCTTCTGTCTGGCATCCGGCTGCTTCCTCTGACGTTGCCGCTGGCACAACTCCGCATTACGTCCAATTTGCGGAGACCCTCCCCTGTGAGAAGGCGAGGATCCACGTTCAAGTTCAGCTCTCGGGGATCTGAGAAACTTTTCTTCCTCACGACGAGCGTGGGTTATAAGTAAGACAACCTGCGTGAAAGACTCGGAGACTAGAACATCTGTTTTAAGGCGTGCCTTGCGTATTGGTTGTAGAGTAAACCGTTGGAAACATGCGGGGGAAGTCTGTACTGTTGGCGGCGGTGGTGTTGAGTGTTTGCGGGGACGTGTTGGAGTTGTACGCGGCGGCGGCACCGCGGTGGTCCAGAGGAGACGGGCGGGGGATGGAGCGATGGACCGCCGCGCTCGTGGGGCGGAGACCGGCTCGGTACGACCGGCTACAGACGGGGGAAGATGTGGGAGAGACGGGGGAACTGCTCATCGGGAGAGAGAGAAGAGGTGAGTTATCGCCATTTTTTACTTGCAGGATATGTTTCTCGTGTGCGTGAGTCCGTCTCTTTGTCTCTCTCGTTCTTAATGTCTGACTCCCTCCCCCCCCTCTCTCTCTCTCTCTCTCTCTCTCTCTCTCTCTCTCTCTCTCTCTCTCTCTCTCTCTCTCTCTCTCTCTCTCTCTCTCTATGCGCTCGCGCTATAAATGTGCGTAGGGACGCAATGTATTGTTTACCATTGCATTGCAAGGTAGATGTCTGTGAGTTTCTCTCTCCGCTGTTCTGTCCGTCCTTCTGTCCGTGTCTTACAGTTAGTCTGTCTGTCTGTTTGTTTCTCGTTAGTCTTGCACCTGTCTCTTTTTCCCAGCGCTGTAAATGAACTTGGGATAGCGACGGTGGTTAGAAGATTTTTCCCGTCATGTTTACTTGGGCTCAAGAGGGGAAAAAGTTGAACCGGTTAAATTCGCCCTGACTTTGTTCTTTGTTTGTCAATATGTTTTCTTCGGTTGCCGGTCACAACGGCCTATATTTAGCACATTGGGACATGAACGTGCAATTAATGTCTTTTATCATCCCCAATGCAAGTAGTGGCATTTCAAAGGTTGTGCCATGTTTTCTAACTGCACACACTGAGTCACATAGTGTCCGGTGTCCGCCGGTATTTGAAGCCAGGGCGTTACCAAAAGTGCCGGCGTTACACCTTCACTCCACTAGGACGGCGACCTAACGGCGATAGCGCTGCGACGTAAAATTTAACAGCGCGCTCAACAAATTTTACATATTAGGGCCCTGTCACACTTGTGCGTACATTTGAGCGCGTATGGGTTCCGCAGTAACATTTTTTGGTTTAAGCAAATTTTGCGGGGAGGAAGTTATTTTCTACTATGATCCACCGTTGAGCAGTCTAGTTATCAAAACCAAAGAAATTATTTCTTCGGCTGCAAACTTAAACTAAACCCAAAACATGTTAATACGCAACTAATGCGGGCTTGTATATACGCGCTAGCGTGACAGGGGTTTAAGAAGAAAAATTTACGCTAAGTGTTTTCTTATCTTTTTAGTTCTACTTGCACAGTTTGCATGATATTCCAATTATGAATTCAAGGTTACACAAATCCAAGTTAGGGTTCAGCGAGAGCGCGGCACGATCGCCGTCTAGTGAAAGTGGCCTTAGATACGATACCTTGTACGGTATCTAACCTGTGCGCTTAGTCCGCCATACTGTACACATTCAGGAGTGTATCAATCATAATGACTTGTCGAAGCATCCTAATTTAGAACGCGGTATAAATAGACTCCGCAAATACGGCGGGGACGAGTGGCCTTAAGCCCCTGTCACACCTGTGCGTAAATACAAGCCCGCATGAGTTGCGTATTAACATGTTTTTGGTTAAGGTTTAGTTTGCAGCCGAAGAAGTCATATTTTCTTTGGTTTGATAACCAGACTGCACAATGATGGTTCAAAGTAGAAAACAACTTCCTCCCCGCAAATTTACTTCGACCAAAAAAAAATGTTACTGCGGAACTCATGCGCACTTGAAAATACGCACAAGTATGACAGGGCCCTTACGGCGTGACTGGGGGTAAACACCTTGCTATAGAATGCCAGGCGGACAGGTGAGTGGGTACAGAAGACTCGTGCGTGAATGTATATGACGCGGAGAAAGCTGAAAGACTTTGAAAGTCCGGTATTTGTGAACGTGTATGCTTTAAGTCGAGCTTACGGACACAGTAGCTTTGATGTATCCTGTTTTGTTGAAGGAATGTTAAGCGATCCCGTTAAATGACTCAAACACGATTGGGACTAGAGGCCTAACGAAGAAGACTGTGGGTTAAGCACATTGCTTGGGTAGCTGGATGTATCCTGTTTAGTTGAAGAAATGTTGAACGATACCGTTAAACGACCTGTGGACACTTTGCTGATATAATCCTTCTTCTGGATTGAGGGGATGTGGGTTCGAATCCCGGCATATACGTCATGTATATGGCAGCATATGATGTCATCTACAGGGAATTACGTACACAATCGCCCACATGTTTGGAAATATCCATGTACGGAGCCCTTTACATATGTAACGTCCCTATTACACTAGCACTCTGGTAGGGATACGCCCTTGTGTATGCTAACTAAACAATACCAGTATCCACACACTGTACTACATTGGTGCGTTACGCTTTGTGATAATTTATCAGTTATCATGCTAAGAAAATATAAAGGCGTGAGGAGCGAATTTTAGCAATATAACTGTTGTATCTGTATTCTTAAGGGCGTGTAACTGTCGTTCCATAAGGATGAACTACAGAGAATGCAGGTCCAAGAGACCAAGGCATTCGAGAAGTTTATCGCCGTTAAAAATCAAGATATAGTTTTATAGTATGTGCCTCGTTAACTGTATCAGATTTCAAAAAAGACCACGCCGTATACAGTGTGGCAAACTGTTTGTCTTCTGAACCTACAAACATCCATATTTGGTGGTAATTATGTGATTTTTACGTCGATGGCGGTGGGAGTTGCCACAATGTGGCGATATTAGTTACATCCCGAGGGGTTGTCGTGAGTGGGCCGCTACATTGTTGCCTGGCTGTCGAACCTTCTGTCAACACCGCGCATACAAACGTGTACAAATAACGGACTACAAGAACTTTATAAAGCAAACTCAACCCCAGCACATTAGAAATGGCATTCCATAGTGGATGCATGCGTTTACTCATACTGTACCCGCCCTCGCAAAAGCATAGCTAGAAAACTACGTGTGTAGGATTCTTCCAAACGTTCTAAACAATACTAAAGTGGATACATGCGTTTACTCATGCTGTACCCGCCCTCGCAAAAGCATAGCTAGAAAACTACGGGTGTAGAATTCTTCCAAACGTTCTAAACAACACTAAAGTTGATACATGCGTTTGCTTATACTGTACTCACCCTCGCAAAAGGCATAGGTAGAAAATTACGAGTGTAGAATTATGCCAAACTTTAAAACGTTCAAGAGAGAATGATTATTTGCCTAAAGGCAAAACGGCTACACTAATCAACTTCTTCTAGAAAAACTGCGATCACAAGATAAAACTTAACGAACTTCTTAAGCTAGCTTCTCTGCTCCTTGATCCTCGGCCAGCCCCAAAGGAATTTCTGCTGCTCGGAAATCACTCTTATCTCCTGCTGAAACTTGAGAACACACGCCGTGCCGGATCACGTGGGCGTGCGCAGAAAACGCCCTTAAACAAAACGTTCATGACGTCATGGCAAACCTTGACGTGTTTCAACCAATGGTCTGCAACCTTGGCCGCAACACAGATAGCTATGACGGTAGCTTAACATGGATTCTAAAACGATCCAACATATGCAATTATATAGAGAAGACATTTAAATCTAAAAACGCTAAACCATACTTTTGTATTTCTCTATGGTAATCCCGGGCCGACATACCTACAAAAACCCGCTGGCATTTTTCTTATACACTTGACCCTAATACTACAAAACATGTTACACTTTCAGTTTTGTATTGCTTTCGGGTTATGTTCTGGAGGTGATATATTTTTTTTACTTATTTATTTATTGCCACATGAAAGGACAGCTGTACTGTCATAGATAGCAGTTAACATCAAATCATGTACATGACAGAACATCACATCCTCGTGAAATATTAATGCCAACAGTAGCGATATGATCTGTATGACAGCGAGTCACACATTACTGTACAGGGCAGATCTCAGCACGATAGGAAGTAAAGCATTACACTGATCATGATGATTATAGATTTATGACATGTCGGCCTTAGAAATTAGAAAAACGGCCAAGCTTTGTTCAACACTACGTTGATAAAAAAAATCAAGCAACGTTAGTCGGCTCCCGGATAGATTACAGTATGATAAGAAGTAAATGACTTAACCTAAGCTGTCTTAAAATCATGAATTTCTCAAGAAAAACAGCCTTGTGTAATAGTACATTGTGCCAAATAAAGTTCGCAACATGTCTCCAAAGAGTTGGATGATTCAGATATCGTACACTATCGATCATCGGGGACATCGTTACACAATGTTTTCGATATTCATCACTGACTTTTGACATAATTACAGCAACGTCCAGATACCGATCCCACCAAACGTGACGTATGAAGAAACTGACCTGTTGGCTAAAGGTCACATCTTCAGATGGTAGATAACTATTTATACATCACAGTATGGGGCTATAATCACATCTATGACATAACATATAAGTAAGTAACATGTCCACAGAAAGGATTATCGAAGCTTCGAAAGACCTTGCCCTTAATAAAACATTAAAATTACGTAGGACGAAAACTCTGGGTGACCTTTTGTTAGGTCTTCGTCACTTATAATGGACACTAATGTGATTTCTGACTCAAGATTACAGAATATTTTATATAATTATAATCCATCATAACGATAAGATCGAATGACATAGCAGATACGCCAAAAATAGTTACTCAAGCAACTGGATAAGATTTTGAAACTGTCAGACGTTTCAGATAGCATCCGCTATCTTTCGTCAGTGACTAAAGAAGGATCTGGTAGAACTGTGTTTTATGGCAAAGCTCTGAATAAATGCAGATACACAAACCTGTAGTTGAAAGAAGGAGCATATATGGATAACCAAGATGACTTCAGAACTCTTTTCCCCGAATACCTACGATAACTCTGACACTACTGTGCAGAAGAATAATACGTACACAAGGTATTCCATACAAAGCTATAGATCGAGGAATACTCTATTGAAGCTTAGTGTGTCCTGCTGCCTACTGCGGCAGTTTTGCGGAATTGGGTCCACAAAAGATAATTGGTCCACAGAGTGCGATTGAAAAGTCCGGTAGAATTCCAAATAGTTCATTTTTGCCGGCGGTGGACCTCCTTAATTACTCACAATGGTCAGAGTAGTCCAAACATATCACTATAGTTAGAAGATAAATGTTTTATCCATTTATGCTACGCTTTTGCGGCAAGAAGACAATCGGAACAGCTTAGATAGAATTTGGAATCCTTGTATCTAACTGCACATTCTGTGTAATTGCGTAGTCCTGGGCAATAGAAGAGTCCGCTCTTTGAGTAAATGTAATCTTGATTTCTTTGCGAGCCTGTTTCATACGATCTCCGTGCGGGATGCTCATAATCCCAGCCTTAGATCGTCGCATGGTGACACCCACGTAACATGTTCCTCAGTTGTTGAATGGCCTTACATATCTAACAACTGCCCATTACAGCCTAACCTGGTGAAGAGATGGCAAGGTAACTGACCTACAGGTCAAAAAAGGGAGTCTAAACCTGCTAAGCTGCACAGGTAACCTTTTTATAGCCCTCGTTTTAAAATACTGAGAAATACAAACATGAAACCATCTTTACACATCCCGTACAGATACGTACCAAAAAGGAGAGCTAGATTCTGAACTGTGGACTTAGACTAGTTTTTATCTTATCTTTAGGTATTCAAAACTAATCACCTCAATCAAAAGGTACCCTTACAACGTTTTCCGTCAAAGGATTTCAACACTGAAAAAAATACCAACAAAAAACTGTCATTACACGTCCCGTAAAGAGTAGTACCTTTATCTAAACAAGAAAAAGACCTAGACTTGCGTAGGGAACATTATTACCAAAAAGAATCAGCTACCCTCGAAGGATTTCAACACTGAAAAAAAATACCAGTATAAAGTCACTTTTACACATTCCATTAATAAAAGTACCAAAAAAATTGAGCTAGACTCGCCTTAGGAGAAATTATCACCTTAAAAAATCAGCTATAGAAACTAGTCTAAACCTTCTAAACTGCACAGACAGCATTCATGGCGCTCGTGGTTAAATGCCCAAACTTCCACCGTAAAACCACCATTACACATCCCGTAAAGTCTGACGAAAGATTAGAAACTTGTTCAAAGACGAATAGAGCTGGATTGTCGTTAGAAGCAGTTATCATAGAAAATCATCGGTTTCCTCGCTACCGAAGAAGCCCAAACCCCGGAAGCCAGGCTTAAAGACCTTCCATTCTTATCTGCAGGGATTCAAGAAGTATCTAAAAACTCACATCCTCACTCAAAACGGAGCCTTACAACGTTTTCCCTGATAGGATTTCAACACTGAAAAAATACCAATTTAAAACCACCATTATCATCCCGTAAATATGCGTACCTTTATGAAAGAGAGAGCTATATTCGCGGAAAGAGCAATTATCACCCAAAACATCAGTTTTCCTCTTGAGTAAAGACGCCAGAATCAGTTTTCCTCTTGAGTAAAGAAGCCAGAACTCCAGAAGCCAGGATTGAATTCATACTCGTTCTTATCTTCAGGTGTTCAAGACGTATCTGAAAACTCACATCTTGACTCAAAAGGATCCTTAAAACGTTCTTCCTTAAAGGCATCTGTAAGACAAC
Organism: Branchiostoma lanceolatum; assembly: GCA_035149815.1. NCBI lineage: Eukaryota > Metazoa > Chordata > Leptocardii > Amphioxiformes > Branchiostomatidae > Branchiostoma > Branchiostoma lanceolatum. The sequence continues at coordinate 1,074,399 of CM068883.1, read as the reverse complement.
ATTAAACTTCCCAAACCCGACCATAGGTTTCCCTCACAAGCCTATCAGTGCCTGAAGCATGTTTCAGTCTCCAACCGCAAATTCACCCGAAGCATCATCAAACACAAATGTACATCAGATGGTTGAAAGTCCGACTGTACGTTTGTAGTTCGACTGGGGACTCGTTAGCGTTGGAGTGCGCTGTAAAGTTGTAGTAACTGGAACGCAAATCCACCCTGAGTGCGTCGGCACACAGTTTACCTCTCCTAGTGGCCAATTAGGGGAGGTAGTGAGGCTATCAAACCGTCCAGACTTCTCGCATTGCCATGTAAGATGATCCTACAATAAAGGAAAACAAAACCCCTAGAGTCTCGCAGTAGGCATTATTGGTATGTTGAGTGCTGTTATCTAACACCCTGAGAATTTTGATCATTTTGGATGAATCAGAAACAATTTTGGGGACTTAGATGTACAAAAATATGCCACACAATTGCCGTTCATGTCCAATTAGATAGTTAATAGCTGATTTGACTATTCAAAATGTAATGCCATACTATTCTGATCTATGTATTCAGCACATTGTGGACACTTTAGAGACCATTAGTAAATCCCACAAAAGTATATCTACGCATTACAGAATAAAGGGTTTTCAAAACCATATAAAATAATCACCATTATATCATTACTTGCCTCGGGGTTCGAAGGATACATGGGTGACCAGTCAATGTCTGCTTCATCCAGCATAAAAGTTTTGCTAAGCGCAGATAAGGATGAATCTTAGAAACCTTCTTAAAGCACTTAAGTGGTCTAAAAGCTTATTGTGTTTTCTTAATATGATTTTGATATGATCCATACGGACAACCAACTCAAACCTTCAGTTCTCAAGTCTTCAAGAGCTTCACGCTAACCTCCTCTAGGACATGGACAGCAATTCATCACAAACGTGGCTGGTTTCAACGGCTGAAGAGTGAAGATACAGAAGACAAAGCTCTGTACGAAAGCCCAGAACAACATAAGCTCACAGGCCTCGAAAGAGGTGCTCACATTCTTCAAAGAGGTGCTTACAGACCGACCTCCGCATAGGCTGTGTGCTTAGTACTTCTTCTTCTTCTTCTTCCGATAATGTCCATCGGCCGGATATCGGCCATCACTGACATGTCACGGGTCAAGGGTCAGGTTCTAAGCGGAACTGGACACCTTCGAGACGAAGGTGGCCAGGGACGAGGACTGGACTGTGGCTTCAGGCAATGTATTCCAGTCGCGGACGGAGCGTGGGAAAAAAAGAGTACAGTCTGTAGTCTGTATGACAGTTGAAGTGTCGGAACTGTTGACTGTGAACTCTCCGTCTTCTCCTGTTGCTGTCGGTCAGGGGTTTCAGCGCGTCGCATCTCACACATGCCAGGCCGTGCTTGATCTTATAAAGCATGGTGAGACGGATGGAACGGCGATGGTCTTGCAGAGGGACCCACTGTAGTTGGTCGAGCATGTCAGAAACACTGGAAGTGTTTCTGTGACGGTTGAGGACGAACCGTGCAGCTCTACGCTGGATCTTTTCGAGCTTGTTGGTGTTCCCGGTGGTGTGGGGGTCCCAGACACAGCAGGCGTACTCTACAATTGGCCTACAGACCTCCGCTTAGGCTGTGTACGCCTCTTTTGAGGCCTGTGAACCCCTTTTTTGAGGCCTGTGAGCTTTGTCGTTTGTGTCTTTCGTAGCCTTGATATTTGACTGCCAAGTTACCCTATTTTCGGTTTGAGCATCAACAAGACTGCTCTATCCTCTGTAGCCGGAGCGAGTATGGAACTGAATTTTAAATGACCATGTGTTGAAAAAAGTTCCATTTAACGTTGGGGAATGTCTTTGTGAAGATAACAGAAGCTACAAAGTGATGCAGCCATATTCAATAACGACAAACCATTAGGCAATACTTGTGGGAAATAACCTGAACATGGAACCACAACAGCTCGGGGCTTAAGTAGCCCCATTATTTTTTTAATCTCAAAGCCATACGGATTAGATTTCATTTCTGGGCACCCCGAAGGCGAAGCTAATGCGAGCGTGAGAATAAACGGTAAAAGTTTGGACTAAAAAAACGTTGCCTTTATTATGAAATATACGTGGAAAGGAAGGTTGAACAACTGACTTAACACACAGAGTGTAGTGCACCAAAAAATAAAGTCTTTATTTTCTGTTCTTTCAGATCTCCTTTTTAAAGTTAGGAACTGTTTTTGGCATTCTACGACATTATTATCCGTTTTGCGATATTTCTGTGCAATTTCTGACAGAGAATGGCATTTTCAGCTTCTTTTTTTATTATTTTCTGTATGGTAAAAACCGAAAATTGCTGCTTGCGTGGCTGTTATCCTTATAATGAAGTCAGTTTGGCCTAACGTCCAATCCACATAACAACAGATTATCGCTCACTTCACAGAGACGTTCCGTGTACTTATGTCATGTCCTGAAACAATATCTGTATATCTAGGCCAATATATTTTTACATCTATGCAAAAAAGAATCCGTGAAATAGCGATTTAGTTGTATAAGACATTCATCTCTTCGCCATGTTATTGTATAATTGACATATACGGCTCCATATTGTATCACCTGTTGATATTTTCTACCTCTGATAATATTATATATATAGTGCTTTATTGTAGTTTGAAATGGAACATTGTACAGCCTAGAACCTAATCATTGTATAGCATTGAACCTTCCTGTAGCTTTTAGTAGTTTGATATAAGTAGCCAGTAGCATTTTATCTTTGCCTTACATTGTACCTGTTACAATCGTTGTGCAATAAACTTTGACTTGACTTGACTTGACTTGACTTCTTATCTGTAGCTATTCGTGTGTATCCGCACGTAGCTTCTCTGTACTAAGCAGCAAAAATAGCAAACACTCACAGTGCTTATCTTCCTGTTATGACACCAGAGTGCATGTTTATCCCAGCATTGACTCATGTCTCATTGTTTTGCTGACTTGTTGGTACTGTATATTATTCATCGACTATGGTGACAAGTACAAACGTAGAGAGTTTGATCTTTAGGAATTCCGCTGAATGAACAATTTGCTGTCCCTTTTCTCTTCTGACACGTTAGATTAGTCATAGTAACGTACTAGTATCTAATTTTGTTATGCCTTTCACACTGTGTGGTGCATATTAGGCTGCTGAAAGGCATAATTGATTGATATGTTCCTATACGTGTTTATGTGAGTTAGTCATGAGTTTTAAAAAAAACATCTGCAGTCTGCACGGGGTAGTATTTATGAATAATTGTTGTGATTAAATTATTTTGACATATCTATCCGTTGATCTTTGTTTTAATCTTTATATTGACGTGAGCGTTGAAGCCAGTATCGTAGTCCGAATCTAGTACCTTATAAATTTAACAAATACTGGAGCTGTAAAGATGACATGCGACAGAAGCAAGTCAGAATCAAATTGAATATTTCAGAACTTGTCTTAGCTCTAGAGATGACACACTGAGCGGATTTAAATCACTTATTGATATAGATTTCTGTTTCTCATTTCTCTTCAGATAGGAGCGAGTCAGTCATGGTCAAGTCATAAACAAACAAGGATTTCAGAAGCTGCATTAGCTCTAGGGATGCCTCAATGAGTTGATTTCAAATATTTATATATATTTCTGTTTGTGGTTTCTCTACAGCCATGCGTGAGTCAGTCATTTGGTAGACATGGTCAAGTCATAAGCAAACAAGGATTTCAGAAGCTGCATTAGCTCTAGGGATGCCACAACGATTGATTTCATTTATTGATAAACATTTCTGTTTGCAGCCAGTGTCGTAGTCCGAACGCAGGACATTTTTACCAACAAATCATTGAGCTAAGAAGAAAACACAATATTTGCAGACATATCAAGTCAGAGACAACCTCAAGATTTTTCATAATATGCTTGGGCTCTAGAGATGTCACAATGAGTCGATTCCATCTATTAAATATACATCTCTGTTTGTTGTTCTTCCACAGCCATGCGTGAGTCCGAGACGGGCAGGGTGCGGACGCCCCGGCAGGTGCAGGTCTCCACCGACCTGTCCATGATCCTCTTGCGGGAGATGCTGAAGGAGGCGCGGCAGAAGCTGGAGGAAGAGAAGTCCCGCAGCCACAACCAGAACCTCTTCAACATGATCGGATGAACGGAAAATAACTGTCACATTGAAGAAAGGTTTACGGAATTTCATAAGTTATGATAGATATGTGTTATTCTGTATATTTGAATCGATTAAGGTCAGAAATATATGAAGTCATCAAACAGAGCCTCGTTATCATGATAGGATGAACGAAACTACAGGAACATCGACGAAAGGTTTCGGAACTTTTATTAAATGAAAGGTTGCAGGACTTTCCTCTGTATATTTTGGATTGTTTAGGGTCAGAATTAGTCCCGCAGTCACAACCAGAGTCTCTTCAACATGATTGGATGAACGGGAAGTAACCCCAGCACTGGAGAAAAATCGACCAAAGGTTTGGGAACTTTCATTAACTGAAAGGTTTCAGGACTTTATTCTGTATATTTGGATTGTATAAGGTTAGAATTAGTTGAAGTCATCAACCACAATCTCGTCATCATGAAAGGATGAACGAAAAAAAAACAGCACAGGAGAAACATCGACGAAAGGTTTAGGAACTTTCATGAACTGAAAGGTTTCAGGACTTTATTCTGTATATTTGGATTCTCTAGGGTCAGAATTAGTTGAAGTCGTCAACCAGAACCTCTTCAACATGATAGGATGAACGAAAAATAACCCCAGCACTGGAGAAACAGCGACGAAAGGTCTAGGACTTTACTAGAAGTAAATGTGTTTTATCTTGGCTGTTTAGATCCTTTATGGTCAGAATTACTTGGAATCTAGCCCGCAACCAGCAGAGCCTTTTCTGCTCGGTACTATGAGGTGAAACAGCCAGGGGGGCAGCCAAAGGGCGATCTTGATTTTTTTTTCAGCTATAGGGGTGGTCCGACTAATGGGGTAGAAATAGACTTGTCATATAGGAGCAATGTGCTTTATTTTGCACATCTGCAACATGTACGATTAAAACTTGTAATAAACTTTAGGCCATGCCCACAGCCGCTTCTGCAGTTTGGAAAGGGAAGCCGTTGGGCACGCTTAATGACTTTGTGACGGTGAAGCTATTTATATTTTACCTCATACCCTCAGGTTTTATCAAATATATCAGGAAAGTTAGACAGCTTCTGAGTTTAAGAAACGTCATTTCGAAGGTTTGACAAGTATCTAAATTGACATGGATTCCTTTTATAACTGTACTATGTCTGGTAATGTGTTTTTTTATGAATACTTTTTATTGAGCGGTGGCTTTAAAAAAGCAAAGCTACTTATTTCCTCAGATACTTTAAGATTACATCAAGGCATATCTTCAAACTACTTATATTGTGTGCTACTTGTGAATTAGATTATTAGATTAAAACAAATACGTTTTATTTTGTATACCAGCAACATACAAGGTTTGAAACATGCCCCCTTCAAATTGCACCCGAAGTTGATGTTTGCATAAAGGACTATCGGACATTAAAACGTTAAAACCTGGATACGTATTTCGACGGGGAAAGGACCTATCAGATTCAAGTTATGTGCTCTTTTTTGTATACTTTCGACAGTTACGTTTTAAACTTACAACCGAAGACAAGCAGAAACACAACATGGCGGGCGGGAAGTAAGAAGATATCATATTGTGTTGACGAAAGACATGTGTTTAAAGCATATGTTCTTTTAAAGGGTTTATTTATTTTCTCAGACTGACGAGTTCGAACATTTTCGACGAAAGTATTTATTGTGATGGCCTTACCAGTAGGAGCATTACTGTTTTGTAATAAGGATATTCTGACTTTTCAAGCATGTCAATAAGGATATATGATGAAGTATTTGTCAACACTGACGATTGTCTGACTGAAAAACATATGTATCAAATCAGTAGGGAATTTAGTTGTATTATCAATTGAATAAAGTTGAATGCAGAAAGACAACACAGGCTGTCAGTTCTATTTCACGTAGTCATTCATGATTCATACTTCACCTTTATCATATAATACTGAGCACTTTATCACATATAAAGGTTATTTTTGTAGAACTTGGAATTGAACAAAATTGGAATAATATCCGAATCCATGTAAGGGGGTAGCTTGAAACGGATATATGGGACGGGTGAAGCTGAGTAATCGTAAGGTAAGTGAGTGATAAAAATCAATGTTGAATAAATCAATCAAATAGTGTCCTTTGGTATCGCCACTGTTAGCTATGAATGTCCCAAGTACAATTCGATATTTTGACTATAGGAACCATGGTCTAGTTTTTATTAATCTGGTTGTAGTGTGGTACATGCAGTTACAAGGATTATCACCAGGCGGCACGATTAGTATGGGCTCAAATAACAACCAACTATGCAAAAAGTTGCGTCTGACTACGTTAAGGTGTGACGCATTCTGTCTTGGTAAACATCTCTACATTCAGTGAGAATAAGGAAACGACTGCTCTTTCAAACTAAGAGGCTAGGCAATACCACAGCGGCCGGCTTAAACGAATGCGAATGTTGAAAACCATAGCAGTAAATGTAAGAACGCCATCTGGCGAAAACACATATAAACCAAAACGAAGGGTTTCAATCAAGACTCTCTTTACTCTACTTAAGTCACTTGTTCACTTCTTTACGGATATACGAAAGGATTCCTCTTCTATCATGTGACTATGTCTTCTTAGATTTCATTGAAAAGTACAGTGGACTCTATCGCACAGCAGTTCAGATTCAAAACTTTTATTTAGTCTGTCAGACCGGTTTCACCGCTTCGGCTTTATGATTGAGGCTCCATTGGTACATGTAGATTTCATGACATGAGGAACACGAGATTCAACCCACACAGTCCGGTTTCTTCCTTAAAGTTTCCAGCCTTTTTCTGGCTTTTTACCTCAAGTTACCTTTATCTTAAAACGGCGTCGCCTATTTCAAAAAGGAACAAATCCAATGCCTTACCTACACACTCATCTTCCCAATAGAAACAGAGCCAGAAGAATGGCGGGATTTTCAGCATCACATCCCCAGACTTTATCTTGCCCAAATCAGACCTCCTGCGGCTAAACGTGCCGACAATGGCCATTGATTCTCTGTCATAAAGTGTTTTTTTTTCAATTTATTTTTTATTGGGTAGGCCGAATATAGCCTCTACCAGGCTCCGCGGGATGGCTGGAAAAATAGTAGAAATTGGCCTAATTGAGTGAATAGTGTGCCAAGGGAGTTAGCTACGGAGAGAGGGTCCAATCTGCTATTGAGCTTCCCTGTATAGCGGAGTACCCCTGGCATACTATTCACTCTATTTGGCCGATTTTCACTATTTTCTCAGCGATCCGCGGAGCCTGGTAGAGGCTAGGCCGAATACTCTCTCTTCGCAGCCACGGGCTGAATTGCGAGGATCGCACATTTGGCGGGGCTAGATCGCAAGGGCCTGTAGCGACTGCCATTCGGCGCGCAGGTGACCTCAATGCGACAATTGCCCCATGTGCACGTGCGGCCATAGGATTGTAGGTTTTGAACCACTCACACCGGGAAGGACCCCTACTCTTTTCGATAAGTGCGGCGGGTTTTTTAACGTGCTCGAGGTGTGGCTCTCCTCAAACCTCCTTTTAACGTCCTATCCGAAGGACGTCCCTAACCGAAGCTAGGTACTCATATGAAAATACTTCGGTGAGATTTTTTAAGGATCTTGGATTTCTGCCAAAAACTGGTGAATGAAGGATTGCGGGACTTGTAGGGAATTAGTATTTAACTCTACACAGTTTTTTTAAATAATATCCCCAGTCATAATAGCCCTGTGGAAAGCAGCTTGATTGTGTGAAGGTAAACTCCAAAATCCTATCATCAGCCAACCTCATGAAACTATTCATAGATATCTGATTATAACGAGAAGGGACATTTCTCTTATTCTCACTATATAATAATACAGAAGCCAGCTTGTTTGTATGAAAGCATACTCCAAAATGATCTACAAGCCTGATGAAACTATCCAATTAATACGAGAGGGGGGAATTTCTCTTGTTCCATTTTTTTTTTTTTTCTAACCACTCGATAAACCTATCTAGTATCCACTGAACAGTGAAACAGCCAGTAATCACTCACACACCCCGGCACCACACGGCCCCCCTCGTCAGCATGCCCCTACGTCAGCATTTTCGAAAGGTGTGGTGGGTTCTTTAACGTGCGCGGGGTGTGGCTCTCCCCAAACGAGGGACCTCCATTTCACGTCCTATCCGAGGGACGTCCCTAAGGTATAGGCTAGATACTCATTTTCACCTGAGTGAAGTTAGGAAACTCGTATTAAGTGTCTTTCCCAAGGACAAAAGATCCGTGAAATGTATTTGAACACGGGAATTTGGGGCCAAACACGTTGCCGTTAGGGCCCTGTCACACGTGTGCGTATATTCAAGTGCGCGTGAGTTCCGCAGTAACATTTTTTTAGGTTTAAGTGAAGTTTGCGGGACAGAAGTTGTTTTCTACTTTGACCCACCGTTGTGAAGCCTAGTTATCGAACCACACAAATGACTTCTTGGGCTGCAAACTTAACCTAGACCAAAAACATTATGTAAATGCGCAACTCATGCGGGCTTGTATATACGCACAAGTGTGAGAGGGGCTTTACGCCACGCGACCCCCTCTTTTTCTAGCCACAAAAGGTACTTAACACGACTTTCCTCACTTCACTCAGGTGTAAATTAGTACCTAGCTCATCTAGGGTTAAGAACGTCCCTCGGATAGGACGTTAAATGGAGGTCCCATGTTTGGGGAGAGCCACACCCCGCGCACGTTAAAGAACCCACCACACCTTTCGAAAAAGAGTAGGGGCATACCCCGGTGTGCGATGGTCCAAACCTTACGGTCCGGTCTGGGATGACATCTTGAAAAGGTGATAGTTCACCTGTTATGTCAATCCTTCCACAAATGTGGTAAAATCGAAATAAATAAATAAATGAATAAAATAAACCTCTCCAATACCCACTGAACAGTGAAACTTGCCAGTAATCCCCCAGCTGTGGAGAGACTCACGCCGCCCGGCCCCTGTTGGCCCTCCTCGTTAGCATGTCCTTCTCGAGTACGTGCGCTTCAATTAGACGGAACCCGAGCCCTTCCTGCTCACGCACTTCAGCGCGCAATCTACGTCAGAGCACGGAAACAGGCCCTCAGGTTTAATGTGGCGCGAAGTTATATTGTCTGTTGCTGCACCTGGACACGGCTTATACATCAACAAAAATGGGAATAATCCTTGGACCAAGAGTATTGGAGATTCTTTTTACACAACCGGTAATTCTCACCTGCTGACATTTCGGTGTCTGTCTGTGAGAAGCAGTACTCCAGTCAGAAGCTCTGAAGAAGGTGTCTGACAGACACCGAAACGTCAGCAGGTGGGAATTACCGGTTGTGTAAAAGGAATCTCCAATACTCTAGGTTCTACCAACCTGATGAAATTATTTTCGGAAAACCTTGGACCCATTTGGAGCTTCAACATTGCACAGTTCCACAGCCTCCATCAGGACTTCCTCAGGGGGATGACTGGCAGAAATTGGCAAAATGGAGAATAATCCTCGGACCAGTTCAAACAATCAAGGTTGTACTGGCCAGTTAGCCTCCGCTAGGCCGTCCTATGGGGATAAGGGTCGTAGCATTCGGCGAAAAGGGAATAACTTGCCAGTAGAGTCGATCCACGGGAAGGATTGATCTCCGAATATATCTAACGGTTGCAAAGACCGTATCCAACTGGCAAAATGAGTTTAATTGCCAACTGGATACGGTCTTTGCAACCGTTCGATCTGTTTGAAGATTAGGGAAGGTTAACACTTGGCAAACCCTTTGCTGGTTAAACTCCCCTGGTAACTTATTCTCCGTGTATTCATCGTAGTTAGCGTAGCAGGCAAGCGGCGTAAGACCAGACTTATACGTTTGGCCCTCTCGCACCGTGGTGCATTCCCACCCCCACCACCATCACCCCCACCCCCACACCGTCTTCTCGATAGTTGGTTATCCAACGTACTGGGCTCGGCTAATTCTAGGGTCACAATTCCAAACCGGGGCCCGGCCGGGATGTTTGCGGGAACGTAAAATAAAAATTCATATCAAGAAGTATACACAGATCAGGCTTATGAATAACCAGTTTTACGTTTAGGTCTTTTGCTGTCTTCTATGTCGTACTTTTCGCTCCGGCAAACTGCCTGGCCGGGCCCCGGGTTGGAAATGTGACCCTAGCATTACACAGACACGCAGGGTTATGCACTGTAGAAAGTATGTCAAAGTTGAAGACCCACGCGCAAAGACACAACAAGTTTGGACATGTCTAGACAATTACTGGTTTACAAGTTGTTAATCTGTTTTAAGTAGCATGATACCGGACTAATGAGCTCTCATCGATAAGTGTGAAGATTCTGAACCAACTACACTCATTAACAATAATTGGAGTAATAAGCCATTTCATTGCTTAAACTGCCCATACAAAATATGCATTATTGATAACATGTCAAAGTTGAAGGTCCAAAAGACATAACAAGTCTGGACATGTATCAATCATGGTCTAATAAAGACTTGTTTACAAGATGGGCGCCCTCACATTTTAACTCTCACAAGCGCAGTTTAAATCGTGAATCGACAAGGACAAATTCAAACACAGTTAAAATAAGACTCACGAGTGGCGTAAGACCGGTCTGATTCGTTTGGTAGGTACGGACGGACTCCTCTTTAATGATATTGATAACTGCAGTGGGTTCTTTAACGTGCCGGGGCATTGTTTGACAGCAATTGATTTTGTTTAATTCACTATCTAAAAAGTGTATAAGTTGTTCTTTGTATTTGGTTTGATCTTATTTAATGTAAACGGACTCGAGGAAGAATAGTTTAAATTTGTGAGACTTAAACACTGATGGAGATATTAATAAAACAAACGAACAAACAAACAAAAACAATCTTGACCGAAGGAGGCCATATTTATACACGGTACGGGTAGATTGTGACATACAAGACTGTGACCCTTTCTAGTAGCATGCGATATTCAACAGCCGGGGTTTAAGATAAGATCTTTATGTCGAGAGCTAGGTTGGGTACCCCTTGACCAAGCACATTACATACGCACATACAACATGTGATAGTCTGCATGCAAACGCTCCATTGTGTTCGAAATGTATTTGGGGCTACGAGTACCAGACTACCAGGAAGGATATTGATACCACATAGAAGACAAAGCTTTAACTACGGATGTTTGAAAACACAAAGAGCAAACATGTTGTTTGGCCAAGCTTCAGTAGACAAAATAATCGGGGAAATACGAGTAAAACTTAAACAAAATCCTTGAGAACAATGGCATTTCAAAATTATTATGTTAGATAGGGCAGTCCTATTACCAATGTACTGCATCACAACACTTATGAAACGGTAGCAGCGTTTTGAATAATAGCGAACTAGCACATGGAGATCTGGATAAGTCCTGTGTAAAGTCAAAGTGCTCTAGAGCTCTACGCATATTGCTAGAATGTTTCAAAACCGTCCTACATGCTACCCTACACTCTTAACAGATTTACAGTTTTCTGACGTGTTCTGCAACTAATTTTCAAGATATCAAGATTATACAATGATAACAGCTTATTTTCTAACCGAGGGCCAAATTTGTGTCTATGATGTTCTGTTTAGGATATTATGAATTATATGCATGTATTAATAATTTAGGAATTCAGTTATTTGGAGCACGTATGGCACCTTCATTTAATTTGTAAACGGTTCAATTAAAGTTAAAAAGTACAATATGTCAGTTCAAGGATTTATCCGTTGAGTATGCAGTCTTTCTTGATATGACACTTTGAATCAGCTAGATTTCTATACCTTGTATTAAATATTACTTTCGATTTATTGGCTTTTTTTCAGCTTTGACATGATATATGTCTATGCTGAAATGTTTGATTTAATTGAGGAACGGTTAATGCTCACCAGCACATAGAGATCAAACCCTGGCAAATACCCGTGAAGAAGAAACTTGTTGCCTTCCCTTTCTTCGGCTCTTGCTCGATTCCGAGAACAGTAACTGATATTGTGACTAAAATAGAGCGACCGCAATTTAGGGACACTCTACACGAATGCATTAATGACTATTACTCATTTACACAAAGCACGTTTTATTTATTCCAAACAAGAAAGTTAACATTTATTAGATATACATCACTGAACATATATAAATTAATCTGTTGCTGATTTCGATATATCTATTCTAGGCCAAAACCTACTGATTATTTACAAAAAGAACGTTTTACTAATTCCATACAAGGAAGTTAATATCTATCAAAAATACGTCACCGAGCCTAAATGATCAATATGCTGCTGATTTCTATATATCCATTCCAGGCCAAACTTGATGCGTCATCAGGCACTTACGTTAACAATTGATTAGAAAAACAAATTTGATACTACAGTGTCATAACTTAAGGCTATTAAAAGCTGTTGAATCAGACTATTAAAAAGTCAAATCCAAACAAGTTGTAAGATGGGACACTGAACTGACTACTAGAAACACAAACAATCTTAGATGCTATTTTTCTTTAATCTGATACACACTGAGTCGTAATTGTAGATGATTTATTACCTTCTCCGTGAAATTTATGTTGCCCGATATGGTGCTCGGTCTGTTGGTGAACAGCGTAGCTCCGGATTGTCTTGATATTTGGTTTGTGGAAAGGTCTTGTGGCGTCGTGTGGCGTAAGCGCTAGAGTGTGCGGCTGTCAAACAATGGGACCCGGGATCGATCCCGGGTTGTGCCCAGAGCCATTTCCGAACTTGCGCCCCGACGTTGTACCCTTGGGAAAGGCACTTAACACGTATCCCCCCCCCCCCCTCGGTTAGAGGGACAAGTCTCCAACGGCAGTTGTCTTCAACTGGCGGACGAGAGTAGCGCCAGGTGGGTTGGCGTTATCAAGGCGAACCTCGAGCGTAAGAGTCATCCGGCAGCTCGCTGCAAGTATTCCAACCAGAACCAGCACGTCTCCCTCGAATTGGTGCCACTGGAAAGGTCTTGATAAGACACCAACTTGGTTCGATTCCCTTCCCAATAGTAACTCTCTACGCACTCCAGCAGAACTTCCGGTGTTGCTCTCTTTCTCACTTGCTTTCTTCGGTTAGGTGAGGTGCCAGTCGCATGAGGTGACTCTATAGTATATTTCATCTACACGATCTGTGTATTACCAAGTCAAGATTTATATCGGCAAAAATTGACAAAAATTGTCTGATTAGCCCAAATGGCAATTTTACAACGTTTTTTCAACTACTGACCGAAGTTTATTGCAAATTCATGCCCGAAGGCTAAATGCAAATAAAATACATAAAAGAACGGTGTACAAAATAGGTATAAAAGCTGCTTATCTAAATTATACAAACGTAATTATCTATAAGTAGTGAAGGGTTTGACTTCTCTTTTGTAGACAATGGAAGACGTAATGTCCCACCTTTTCTATAATTTGTGGGATTTTGGTAGTTAAAAGAAGAATAGTCTTTTCTTTGTCTGTAAGCTTAGAGAAATTCGGATAGATTTAATCGGTCTGAATAGACAACTCACCATAAAAAGCATATCCACTCAGTTCAATGACACAAAAGTTGTTGACCTCCTTGAACAAAAGTTTTTGCAGTTTACTGATAACCGTGTGGGTGTTGCAGTCCGCGTGTGCGTCACTTCCGCCCTCTCTCTGAATCCCGATCACCTCGTTCTCTTCAACCCACTCACGACTGTTGTTCGTAAACCGACGTTTTATATTACACATCAGCATTTATGGCCGTCGCCGCATCTAATTACACACGCAGATATAAGCCTGTCGATTTCCCACACTGCGCAGACGAAGCTCGACTGAACGAAGCTTGACTAAACGACATCGATTTTTTGAGAGTTGAACCTAAAGCTGATACAAGAGAACGCCCGTCTAGACAACATGTCCACGAAGCTTGTTCTGGTCATCCTCTGCTTGAGCCTCCTTGCGATGGTCCTGGGCAGTAGCGGGTCATCCCTCCGGGGTGCCGGCGGGCTACAGGCCGAGTGCGAGGGCTGCGGAGAGGGAGAGCGGCTAGCCACTTTTCTCTTAGCGCCGTCAGAGCGAGCCTACAGCGCGGAAGGTACGAGGGGAAGGAGCGGACTACTCAGCATGCTACTCAAGGAAGGGATCGTTGGTGAGTAAACAGATTTTTTATGTGAAATATCTTCTTATTGGTTTGGCTGTTCAACACACACAGCCAGGGCTGCCTAACTAGCCTGTGACTATTAAAAAGGGCTAGCCCTGCTGACAAAGACAAGACAGTGCGTTGGAATTTTGACATGGACAGTATAACAAGCTATAACAATATTCTAAGTACATGTACATAACAACTTTTGAACACAAATGATTCAAAATAATGTCTATAGTTAAAAATCTGTAGGAACTGTTGATAGAAAAAGAGCCAATGGTTTGCAACAGGCCTTCCGTATAGATTTCTGCTCAATTTGTAACACTGTAAATAGAGCAAAGGGCAAGGGTTTTAACTAACCTTACATAGAGATCGTGATCTTGAACGAGAAAGCGGTAACCAATCGTTAGGCAACATCGATAGCAAAAAGATCCCAAGAGAATGCCAAAGCCCCGGTTTGAGTAACGGCGCGGTCACATCCATCCTAGGCCGTCTCACGATTTTGATGTCGTAGAATTTTCAAGCAGGCTGAACCTGTGACCGAACCAGATGCCGAAGGGGATCAACGGTACTCACAAGGGTAGCGTGCGTAGTCCAGTGGTTAGCGATCTTGCCTCTGGAACTAGAAGCCCCGGGTTCGATCTCGGCTGTGTCGCTCACCCGACATGCAAGCTACCGTTAAACATCGCAGTTCTTAGGACGGGATGTTAAGCCGTGGTCCACTGTTCATTGTGCTTATCGAAAAGAGCTAGGGGAATTTCCCCGGTACATATGAAGGTGTAAATACTGTCGTCTAGCGTATGTCTTCTCTGTCACGACCAGTGGAAGAGTAGCTCATCTGTTCATTGAGTTCATTTGAGCTAAACTGGTTCGAGATCCCTTTCCCTTTCCTTTCCTTTTCCGCAAAAAATCTCAGTTTGCGCTCGAATGTGGCCGGACCCTCACACAAGCTGCTCATAGTGGTAGTTTGACATTTCGGTTTTGACCACAGTTTGATGAAGTCTTACACACACATATAACCACAATGGTAGCAGAAATACGTCATGGATGAAGTATACACAATGAGAGGTATCAATACCTTTCTACGAATAGATAGGCGTGGAACAATTCCAACTTGTTGAAGAAATGCTACAAGATTTGCCAGACAGACCAAAAATACCATATCTCAAAATTCCAAAACCTTGTATTCAGCGATAAACACTTCGCAACACGGCCCTGTAACCACGTATTATTACACGTGACGGAGAAAGGCATATATCCATGACCTCGAAGTCATGCCCGAGTCATCATCTGCTGCTCTTCACCTAATGACCAGCTGGGTTTCCCTGTTATTAAGCCTGAACACGGCTGTTCGATCCACTCATCATCGAACCTTAACCTTACAGAGCAGGCCTGTAGAGTACCTGTGCATGCATCCTATCGTGCATCGGCATCGTTGTTGAACGCCGGTACCCTTTGATTTTGGCGAAGTCCTTGTTTCGTAATTGCTGAACACATGAAACCAGCTCCATGCCGCTGGATGATTATGCTGCACGAATGATCAAGTGCATGCTAGCGTGACTTTGCCAGCTTTAGTGGTCTTTTTTCTAGCACCAATATATGATTACTTACAAAAACAGACCATGCAAGTTATAAATGCATGATATGTGACTTTATTGATTTGTTTAAACTGCTGATGCGAAATGCACGTTCAACTACGTGTTTAGTGAAATAATGGATTCTAAAATCAGGTGTATATTCAATACTTTTCAATGTGGCTTCTTATTATTAAACTTATTTACATATGGGGACTCTCAATCGCAACAACCTTCTGAATAAGTGCAGAGTGTCCGGCCTTTTCTTCAAAGACAACAGTTGTACATGTCAATAAAGGCATCGAACGCGATGTTTCTAAACCCCGAATGACTTATTGGGCTCACTGGTAATTCCCAAATCTCACTTGGCGGCGTGAGAAGTAGAACGAAATGTGAATTGAAACTTCAAAGCTTACTTCAATGGGCGGTCTAAACGGCCATAAAGTTCGCCCACTCACGGCAAGCGACAGGAGACATCTGTTGTTACTGTTAGAAATGCATTTTTGATTGGACGAAACGATGGCCAGCATGCGGTGGGCACCACTATCACCCGGATCTACCATAGCCCACTATGCCTATTATCTCCCGGTTATGATACATTGAAGTCCAATTACAGGCTACTTGGCGATTTAACGATAAGTAAATGATCCACGATAGACGTGAGAGCACGTAGGACCCTTCCTGTCTATTCACCACACTGATTACATCAATGCGTCACTTCTAGTTTGAAGTCGTGTGGTGTTTCAAAGCGTCGAACCAGGTATTATGTAAACAACCACTTAAGAAAGTAAATCACTTGGAGATCAAAAACTCTCCGCACAAGCTTGTAAAACCTGCATTAACCGCCGTAGTTTAACTGCCATTCACGCACGTCTTCATACGTGAGCGTCTTAACTTGTTTCTTGATCTGGGAAAGCCAAAATTATCCCCTCGACCTGGCCTACCTACGTCTGTTTCCTGTAAGTTTATAAGCTCATAAGACCACATCATTACCATAACTAATGGTTACTAATCCAGTAGATAAGGCTTAATCTACACATGACCCGATTTCAACAACTTGTCTGGTTGGTGAAGGTCTAACCAGTTAAAAGTATCAAGATAATTTTCTTTCTTTTTTTCTTTCATAAGCCAAAATTATCCTGTTGACCTGGTCTACCCACGTCTGTTTCCTGTGAGTTTATAAGCCCCTAAATCCGCATCCTTACCATAACTAATGGTTACTCGTCTTGTAGACATGGCTTAATCTATACATGATTCGACTTGTCGTGTGGGGGAAGATCTAACCACTTAAAAGTATCAATGTAGTTTCTTTTCTTTCATAATCCAAAATTATCCACTCGACCTGGTCTATATCCTGTAAGTTTATAAGCACCTTGATTCACATTCTCACCGCCCCTAATGGTTACTTATCTTGTGGATAAGGCTTAATCTTTACACGACCTGATTTCAACAACTTGTCTTGTGGTTGAAAGTCTAACCACTTAAAAGTATCAAGATTTTCTTTTCTTTCATACGAAAAAAAACTATCCCGTTGACCTGGTCTACCCACGTCTATTTCCTGTAAGTTTATATAAGTCTTGTAGGTTAATAATCTTGTAGGTATGGCTTAACCTATACATGACATAATTAAAACAACCTCTATTGTTGGTGAAGGGCTAACAACTCAAGAACATCAAGGTAGCTTTATTTATCTTTTAGCTCTTAAGAAACAAATTGTATCTTTATATCAGGTGAAATTTAACCATTGAATGATATAGTTATATTGAATCGCCGATGAGATATAGAAATGGGCATTTACAATATTTATTTATTTATTTATTTATTTTGATTTACCACATTTTGTGGAAGGATTGACATAACAGGTGAACTATCACCTTTTCAAGATGTCATCCCAGACCGGACTGTAAGATTTCGTCCATCGCACACCGGGGCATGCCCCTACTCTTTTTCGAAAGGTGTGGTGGGTTCTTTAACGTGCGCGGGGTGTTGCTCTCCCCAAACACGGGACCTCCATTTAACGTCCTATCCGAGGGACGTCCCTAACCCTAGATGAGCTAGGTACTCATTTACACCTGAGTGAAGTGAGGAAAGTCGTGTTAAGTGCCTTTCCCAAGGGCACAACGTCGGGGCGCAAGTTCGGACATGTCTCTGGGCACACCTGGGATTAGATCCCGGGACCCATTGTTTGACAGCCGCGTGCTCTACAGTTGCGCCACACGACGCCACACAATTGTTTTGTAGTACATTCCGTTAAATCGTTGTCAGGGGACAAGCGATATATATGACCGATAATAGAAATAGCTTGCTGTTTGGCTTAGAGCACAATGAACAGCGTACGTGTCGATGACCAAGTGGTTGGGTAGTCCACGTGGTATCGAGAGGTCTGGAGCTCAATTCCTGACTTGACGCAGTCCCCTTGGGAAAGACACTTAACACTGTTTTCCTGACTCCACTCATGTGTAAAGATGGTATGCTGCAGGTTTCATTAATAGGGAGGTACATGTAACAGGGCTGGTGTAGAAGGAGAGGGATGGGCGCCACCTTCCAATACCGTAGATTAACAATCCACATACTGTAATCTAGGCCAACACAAAATATGATATTATTCACCTTTACAACAAACCCTCATCTGTGAACTCAGAAAGATAGACAAACCGCTTCTATTGTCTTAACGTCCCACAAACGTCGTTTTGACATATTGTAGCATAGGTTCATGCCAGGAGGTTGATGACATACCTAACCAATTGGTTCATGATTAAAAGTTCTTTACATCCTGTTGACAACATATAGATAGATAACTTTATTGCACAACATATCAAATAGTACTTTATGGGAATCTCGTGTTCTCTACCTACATGTTGTGATAATGTCTACAGGAAGATCTTGTCATGACAGCGTATTATCAGCAGCTATGGATACGTGAGTAGACTGTCATGTTTAAAACATACCTCGGGTGGAAGCAGTGAAGGGTAGGGATAAGCAGAGCCGTTCTATGATATGGTTAGCGAGTATCTCACTGGTCCTGCGGCACGTTGGCGGCCTCGCTGCGTCCTAAATTGGATATGGGTTTCCATCGAATTTGTATCATGTGAAATGTACAAATCAACCTAAATTGGTACGCCAAAAATAATTACTCAAGCAACTGGATAAAATTTTGAAACAGTCAGACGTTTCAGACAGCATTCACTGTCTTTCGTCAGTGACTTTCGTCTGACTGTTTCAAAATTTTATCCAGTTCTTTTAGTAATTATTTTTGGCGTATCTTACTACCTGGATGTCTAACTTTCACCAACCTAAATTGGATTTGTGTTTACCTCGACTTTATATCATATAAAATGTACAAGCATGACTTAAAGACAAAAAAAAACACGGAGCGCTAAGAAGATTCGTTTTTCTGTTGTTGATGAAAGTCGTTGAAGGTTCTGCCATTTTGCTTGGTTGAAGCGAGGTGGTTGACAAAAGTATAATTGATACTTCAGTTTCATATCCAATCCGGGGCCCGGCCGGGCGGAAAACGAAAAATAAGAAATGTATACCAAGAAAATACACAGTTTACTGTTAGGAGTAATTCTTTTACGTTTCGTATCTTTTGTTGTCTTTTATATCATATTTTTCGTTCCCACAAGCTGCCGGCCGGGCCCCGGATAGGAAATGGGGCCGAAGCATAAGATGCCCGCTTTTGCGTACGTCTGTTGTAAAGTCCCTCTGGTCATCATGAGCTGCTAAGTGTCACAGCAACACCTGCGAATCATAAAGACAAGGTCTTCCCGTACAGAACAGGTCACTGGGCGGGCTGCCAGGGTCTGTGCGCGAGTACATCCTGACTTCCTCCTTAGACAGGAGATGGGAGGGAAGACGACCTGTTAATTGGGCGGGAATGAAAGACGCCAGATGTGTTCGCGCGGGTCGTGTGTCAAAAACACGGCACCTTCCGGCATTCTCACTGTACTGAAATGTGATAGTGGAACGTAACAAGTACTTGGTTTTAGTTCAAACTTTGATAATGAAAAACAATAAAACTCATTGGTCTTTATTCACCTAACGATTGTTTTACCCCAGGGACATTGTAAATTGGCAACGTTTACCGGGCGTGTGGCAAAAACACGGCACTTTCTGACATTTTGACTGCATTGACCTGTGATAGTAGAACGTATACCAAGTGCTTGGATTTAGTTCAAACTTAAATAAATCTCATCGGTTTTTATCAGATACGAATTGCTTTGCCCCAAGGACATTGTAAATTTACAACGTTTACGCCGATAAAAGTACCACGACGTATACTCCCTACAGCATTGGTTATGAGGTGTGGTAGCGTGAAACTGAAACACTATCTATACCAGTACGTGTGCTACAAGTTCAGCCTATCAATGTAGATAAGATTGTCCTGTCAAATATACAGGCTGTATGGATATGATATAATCATTACGTTTCCATGTTGATAAGGGAATAGTGCTCTCCTTTGAATAGATTATCTAAAGATATCTTTAACATGTTGCTAAGGCAACTGCTCGCCGCAGTCGACGGGTTGGTGATAGACAGACAGACAGACAGACTGACTGACTGACTGACTGGCGGATTGCTTGAACGGTTTTCGTGTCGCCATGTCCCCGTGGGCGGCAGATTACATTCCGCGTGCATCTTTGAGACAGTGCTGCGGAAGCGTCTTGGTACTGATCAATCTAATGACAGAATGGTCGATCTAATGATTGATTGACATTTCCACCATGCTGCTTAGAGAACTACTTGCCTCTGACTGATTCATCGATGTATTGATTGATTTGCAAATGTATTGCTTGATTGAAATCTATGTTCCAGGAGCCCGTGCCCGTCGGAACACGTTACCGCGCGTCTCCATGGACATTTCCACCATGTTACTCGGAGAACTGATCATGATAGCCTCTGAATTAGTGATAGATTTATTAATGTATTGATTGATTGATTGATTGATTGATTAATTGATTGGGTTTTTATCCCTATACACCCCCAGGCGCCCGTGCCCGTCGGAACCCGTTACCGCGCGTCTCCATGGACATTTCCACCATGCTGCTGGGGGACCTACTTGCCTCTGATTGATTTATCGATGCATTGATTGATTTGCAAATGTATTGATTTATTGATCTATGTTCCAGGCGCCCGTGCCCGTCGAACCCGTCACCGCGTGTGTCCATGGACATTTCCACCATGTTACTCGGAGAACTGATAGCCTCATAATTAGTGATAGATTTTTTAATGTATTGATCGATTGATTGATTGATTGATTAATTAATTGATTGATTGGTTTTTATCCCCAGGTGCCCGTGCCTGTCGGAACCCGTTACCGCGCGTCTCCATGGACATTTCCACCATGCTGCTGGGGGAACTACTTGCCTCTGATTGATTTATCGATGCATTGATTGATTTGCAAATGTATTGATTGATTGATCTATGTTCCAGGCGCCCGTGCCCGTCGAAACCCGATGCCGCGCGTCTCCATGGACATTTCTACCATGCTGCTGGGGGAACTGCTCGCCGCTGACGGAGCCCAGGCCACCACAGACCACAACTTCGAGCTGTTCCGACAAGCGGGGAAGTGAACAGGACAAACGACACAGACGACTGATAGCTTGATAAGGACAAAAGAGACTTCATAACTTCTTAGCTTGTTTAGGCTAACAGAAAAAGGTCGCAAGAATAATTTGAATCAAAAGATTAGAAGATTTGATGATTTCCTAGCCTGTTTTGACTGTAAGGAAAATTTCCCCAATTAGCGTCTAATTGGAATCTTAGCTAACCTGTTGATTTCAAGTCTATTGAGTCTACAGACTGTATATTTCTAGTTATGATATCAGCAATCTAAGAATCGTACAATTTCTTTAAAGATCTTTAGGTCAAGCGCCAACCAGAAGGGATTATTAAGTTCACTGAAAGACATTAATTCCAACTTCACAAATCACTGACACTTTATGTTATGTTCAAATGTCAACCTTTAATGTTTAATCACAAAACGAAATACTAATGAGATCTGTATTTTCACGAAATAAAGATGTTGGATTTTGCTTCTAATTAAAAGCTCTACTTGAGTTTTCTTGATTTGTGGTGTCTATGAATGTAATCGAAGACTTCACAATAATTTGGGGTCCATACGTTTAGCTTATACTAGAGAGCGTGTTATTTTGCGTTTTAATCATTGGAACAGCTGTAAGTTTATCAATCTACATATAGAGTAGAGTTGAAGTCGAAAAGTAAACGTGGTTCTTGAGGGGCGTCTTTAAGGTGTTAAGGCGATGATTTTCGTCCTTAAGGAGTGCAGTCCCCTGTCTTCCAGCTCTGGGCAAAGGTGTCGGCCAGAAGGACCTTAGAGCCGCTCGGAGTGGTGAAGTCGTCCTAAGAAGGGAGCAGGCATCAGAGTTTAGCTTCATGTTAGCTAGTCTTATTGAAATGATGCCGTTTATCGACAGCATCATGATCTGATCAAGGCAACATGAAATACGAATCTAACAATATTTCATCGTAAGCATTAGCTCTAGATTCCCACGGATGATTTATCAATTAATCGATATATGAATGTATTTATTTATGTATACGTTTATTGATTTGAAATCTATTTTTGGTAACCTTTGTGTCATCCAAATTCAACACGACACTAAATAATATGGATGATTTCTGAAGATGACAGCGACCAGTTCGCTGGATCGGACAGTCGTTTCATGCTCCTAACATAGTGAACATCACGACCTCTTGGTATGGTGATGAGACACTATTAAAAATGTAAGACACTATAAACATGGTGCCGTTGCGCGATCATAAGACACCATAGACGCTGTTACATCTTTGATTACAAGGCATCCAGATACGTTACCTATGGCCAGGCGTAATATTATCACAAGACACCATGAACACCATTATTTTTGGCTTATTGTTGTACGATTATATACCACCATGTGCTCGGGTGCCCCTTTGATTGCTAGACACCACGAACACAATAAGACACCACGAACTCGATAAAACACCATAAGATGTCATTATACGCTGCCTCCGGGCTGCCGTTGTATGATTATAACACACCATAAACACAATAAGACACCATGAACACCACGAGGCACCATGAACATCGTAAGACACCATGAACATCGTAAGACACCATGAACATCGTAAGACACTATGAACATCGTAAGACACTATGAACATCGTAAGACACTATGAACATCGTAATACACCAAGACACATTACCTCTGGGCTGCCGTTGAAGTCGCCGCACAGCCCTGCAGTCCTGCCCTGGAGCATGCCGGGAGACTTCACGTACACACGGGTGTGGCTGTCCCACAGAACCTCCAGCCCATTGGCCAGCGTCACCTGTAACGACGGTTCATCCCTTCGTCATTATAGTCATAGTTATTCATAACAATATCTATTCACATCACACAAACATGGTATTTTTGTTTGCCTTTATCTAAATTAATAATAATTTTATTTGCAAGTTCTTGCCCGAAGGCTAATTGCAACATGAAACAATACATAGCAAGGGTATACTGTACAGATAGTGCGAGTTAACAATGTTGACTAGTAGAACACATGGCTATTCTAAAAACTACTACGGAATACAATCTACGCTTTTTGGGTTTGACTTCTTTTTTGTAGCAGTGGAAGACGAAATGGTAAATTAAGATTTTACAAACAACTAAAAACAGAATACTCAATGGAAAAATATTTACTGCTACTAGATAACTTTGAGCTAAGATCGGCAATTAGCAAAATTATAATTAGCGCCCAATAATAATTAATATTATATATTAATAATTAATAATATTAATAATATATATATATATATATGTATACATATTAGTAATATAAGTCATTGTATTTGAGTGCAGCGCCACTATATCAATGGTTTTGTATACCGTGCTTCAAATGAAAGAACATAGTATAGAATGGATATCAAAGACCCAAATATCACTTAAAAACAGTTCAAGAGAGTTTCAAAGTAAGAAAAACTAAGCTGTTCCCATCAAAAAATCAATATGTAGAAGACCCATTTGGAGAAATAAAGCATTTCATGTGCTGCGGTTGTTTTAAACATTTTAAAAAGTGATGTACCTTATGGAAGTATGAGTTCTCTATCTTCTCCACGGTGATACTATTGTGGCTGACGGAACCCTGGACCACCTGGCCGTCTAGGGTGATGGAGTCCCGAGTAAGGAGGACCTCGCTTCCGCGGTACTGGACCTTCACGGCACGGGTACAGGCCTCGTGCTCCCAGCCGGGAATATCACATCTACAGGAAACAATAAGCAGGGAGTTATCAAAGAGACCATGATGATTGTTAACTGATGGAGTCTCGGGTAAGGAGGACCTCGCTTCCGCGGTACTGCAACTTCACAGCACGGGTACAGGCCTCGTGTTCCCAGCCGGGAATATCACATCTACAAGAAACAATAAGCAGGGAGTTATTAAAGAGACCATGATGATTGTTAACTGATGGAGTCTCGGGTAAGGAGGACCTCGCTTCCGCGGTACTGCACCTTCACAGCACGGGTACAGGTCTCGTGTTCCCAGCCGGGAATCTCACATCTACAGGAAACAATAGGCAGGGAGTTATTAAAGAAACCATGATGATTGTTAACTGATGGAGTCTCTTGTCAGCAGGACCTTAAGCTTACTCCCGCGGTACTGCACCTTTACGGTACGGGTGCACGCTTCGTGCTCCCAACCAGCGATATCACATCTACAGGAAACAATAGGCAGGGAGTTATTAAAGAGACCATGATGATTGTTAACTGATGGAGTCTCTGGTCAGTAGGACCTCAGTCCCGCGGTACTGCACCTTTACGGCCCGGGTACAGGCCTCGTGTTCCCAGCCGGGAATATCACATCTACAAGAAACAATAAGCAGGGAGTTATTAAAGAGACCATGATGATTGTTAACTGATGGAGTCTCTGGTCAGTAGGACCTCACTCCCGCGGTACTGCACCTTCACAGCACGGGTACAGGCCTCATGTGCATGCTCCCAGCCAGGAATATCACATCTACAAGAAACAATAAGCAGGGAGTTATTAAAGAAACCTTGATGATTGTTAACTGATGGAGTCCCGGGTAAGGGGGACCTGACTCCCGCGGTACTGGACCTTCACAGCACGGGTACAGGCCTCGTGTTCCCAGCCGGGAATATCACATCTACATGAAACAATAGGCAGGGAGTTATTACACAAACCATGATGATTGTTAACTGATGGAGTCCCGGGTAAGTAGGACCTTACTCCCGCGGTACTGCACCTTCACAGCACGGGTACGGGCCTCGTGTTCCCAGCCGGGGATCTCACATCTATAGGAAACAATACGCAGGGAGTTATTACAGACACCATGATGATTGTTAACTGACGGAGTCTCTGGTCAGTAGGACCTCACTTCGCGGGACTGCACCTTCACGGCCCGGGTACATGCCTCGTGTTCCCAGCCGGGAATATCACATCTACAGGAAACAATAAGCAGGGAGTTATTAAAGAGACCATGATGATTGTTAGCTGATGGAGTGTCTGGTCAGTAGGACCTCAGTCCCGCGGTACTGCACCTTTACGGCCCGGGTACAGGCCTCGTGTTCCCAGCCGGGAATCTCACATCTACAGGAAACAATAGGCAGGGAGTTATTAAAGAGACCATGATGATTGTTAGCTGATGGAGTCCCGCGTAAGGAGGACCACAATCCCGCGGTACTGGACCTTAACGGCCCGGGTACAGACCTCGTGTTCCCAGCCGGGAATCTCACATCTACAGAAAACAATAGGCAGGGAGTTATTACACAAACCATGATGATTGTTAACTGATGGAGTCTCTGGTCAGTAGGACCACACTTCGCGGGACTGCACCTTCACGGCCCGGGTACATGCCTCGTGTTCCCAGCCGGGAATCTCACATCTACAGGAAACAATAGGCAGGGAGTTATTAAAGAGACCATGATGATTGTTAACTGATGGAGTCTCTGGTCAGCAGGACCACATTCCCGCGGTACCGCACCTTCACAGCACGGGGACAATCCTCGTGCTTCCAGCCGGGAATCTCACATCTACAGGAAACAGTAGGCAGGGAGTTATTAAAGAGACCATGATGATTGTTAACTGATGGAGTCTCTGGTCAGTAGGACCTCAGTCCCGCGGTACTGGACCTTAACGGCACGGGTACAGGCCTCATGCTCCCAGCCGGGAATCTCACATCTACAGGAAACAATAGGCAGGGAGTTATTACAGAAACCAGGATGATTGTTAACTGATGGAGTCTCTGGTCAGTAGGACCTTAAGCTTACTCCCGCGGTACTGCACCTTCACGGCCCGGGTACAGGCCTCATGCTCCCAGCCGGGAAATCACATCTACAGGAAACAATAAGCAGGGAGTTATTACACAAACTATGATGATTGTTAACTGACGGAGTCAGTAGGACCTCACTTCGCGGTACTGCAACGGCACAGCACGGTATAGGCCTCGTCACATCTGGAGGAAAAAATATATAGGGAGTTTAGGCAGAGAGATATGCAGGAAGATTAGTTCGTGCTCCAAGCCATGAATCTCACATCTGTAGGATACAGTAGGTCCCTAGTTAGAGTTAGTTAGTAAAAGGAGCGTGATAATTCCAAACTGATGGATTCCTGGTCATGAGGAGTTGAGAGAGGCGGGACAGAAACTTCACAGTCCACTTTGTGACACCAGCCAGCATTCTCATATGTACAGGTAACAGTGCAGGGGGTTAAGGTCCGTTAGAGTTAGTTAGTAAAGGGAACGTGATGATTCCAAACTGGTGGATCCCTGGTCATGAGGAGTTCAGAGAGGCGGAACTGTAACTTCACAGCCCGGGTACACGCCAGCTCACAGCCAGCAATCTCACATGTACAGGAACAGTGTAGGGGGTTAAGGTCCGCTAGAGTTAGTTAGTAAAGGGAGCGTGATGATTCCAAACTGGTGGATCCCTGGTCATGAGGAGTTCAGAGAGGCGGAACAGTAACTTCACAGCCCACTTTGTGCCACCAGCCAGCAATCTCACATGTACAGGAACAGTGCAGGGAGTTAAGGTCCGTTAGAGTTAGTTAGTAAAGGGAGCGTGATAATTCCAAACTGATGGATTCCTGGTCATGAGGAGTTGAGAGAGGCGGAACAGAAACTTCACAGCCCACTTTGTACCACCAGCCGGCAATCTCACATGTACAGGACACAGTGTAGGGGGTTAAGGTCCGCTAGAGTTAGTTAGTAAAGGGAGCGTGATGATTCCAAACTGGTGGATCCCTGGTCATGAGGAGTTCAGAGAGGCGGAACTGTAACTTCACAGCCCGGGTACACGCCAGCTCACAGCCAGCAATCTCACATGTACAGGACACAGTGTAGGGGGTTAAGGTCCGCTAGAGTTAGTTAGTAAAGGGAGCGTGATGATTCCAAACTGGTGGATCCCTGGTCATGAGGAGTTCAGAGAGGCGGAACTGTAACTTCACAGCCCGGGTACACGCCAGCTCACAGCCAGCAATCTCACATGTACAGGACACAGTGTAGGGGGTTAAGGTCCGTTAGAGTTAGTTAGTAAAGGGAGCGTGATGATTCCAAACTGGTGGATTCCTGGTCATGAGGAGTTGAGAGAGGCGGAACTGTAACTTCACAGCCCACCTTGTGCTCACAGCCAGCAATCTCACATCTACAGGAAAAAGTAGGCAGGGAGTTTAGGCAGAGAGATATGCAGGCAAATTAGTTCGTGCTCCAAGCCATGAATCTCACATCTGTAGGATACAGTAGGTCCCTAGTTAGAGTTAGTTAGTAAAGGGAGCGTGATGATTCCAAACTGGTGGATCCCTGGTCATGAGGAGTTGAGAGAGGCGGAACAGAAACTTCACAGTCCACTTTGTGACACCAGCCAGCAATCTCATATGTACAGGAAATAGTGCAGGGGGTTAAGGTCCGTTAGAGTTAGTTAGTAAAGGGAGCGTGATGATTCCAAACTGATGGATCCCTGGTCATGTGGAGTTGAGAGAGGCGGAACTGTAACTTCACAGCCCGCTTTGTGCTCACAGCCAGCAATCTCACATATACAGGAAACAGTGTAGGGGGTTAAAGTCCGTTAGAAAAGGGACCGTGATGATAATGATAATAACTTTATTGCACAACAGTTGTACAAGGTGCAAAGCATGGCATTCATTGGTACATAGATAACATTCTATTAGGCTAGTCAGTTCATCTTATACAATATGGTGTTGTAGTATGGGATGACAATGGGATTTTACAATCACTGGAGGGGTTTTTAACGTCTAGACATTCTTTGATATACTTCCCAATGTATACCATGCATGGGTTGTCACATTTCATTATGTACTTAAATTTGCTATAAACTGGTGGATTCCTCGTTATATGTAAGTCTCTGCTAAGGACAACAAACTTTTGTCAAAATAGCAACCCTAAGATGATGCAGTCTTTGGTCACCGACGAATAAGTTCAAATCACAACAACGTTCACTACGAACAAACTTTACATTTTGACGATTTATCCAGCCTATCAGCTTCATTATCCCCACCTAATATAGCAATCCCGTTTCATTTCGCAATCTTGTTCAACTGTGAATAGCAAAATGATTTAAACCCGAGGTAAGAGGTAAATGTACATGTGGGGGCTTGCTTCTGTGTTAATTCGCACTTTCTGAAGATGAATGCATATAAAACCTCCCCGTGGTTTCGGAAATTGCTGTCGCTTTGCTGTATATGTGAGAATGGCTTCTGTATCAATGCTCCCTTCTTGGAGATGAATTCATATGAAATCTCGCCATGGTTTCGGAAATCGCTATTGCTTTGTTTTAATAGGTATGTAACAGTAACCAAGAGCTTAGGTTCCAGCCCAGACCTGCTATTAGCAGTTAATGTGACTAACGTGACTATGTGTGGTACATTAATTTTCCTTTAGCTTGAGGAGACATGGCTCTATGCCAAAAAGTGTTACCGACATTATCACCAAATCAGACACAATAGCAGTTTGTCAGTTACATCCTGTCTTTAAATGCTTTTAAGATATAGATTTGGTGAGAAACAGATCCAGGACAGTTGATCTATCTAGTGACGTCAGATGAGGACGGAAGTCGCTGATAACGGCAACACAGTGCGGTAAATCTCACGCGTAGTGCGCATATGTAAGAGATAAGCGTGTACATGTACCTACCAGACGAGAAGAAATTACAAGATTATTTGCCTCGCATAAATCATATTCTATTTTCAAATCCCCTTTAAAGTCAACTTGAAAACCGGTCATAGCACTAACTGATAATGACTAAGCCTTAACCGCTTGGTATCTCATCTTCATGTGCTATCGTTTGAAAAACTTAAGATAGCAAGAATAGAGGAACTTCACATGGTTGCTGCAACCAAAGAAAGTCTCACACGACTTCACTGGTGGGTAAAACAGTTCTGGAAATCTCCGCCAGCCTTAAGGCCGACAGTACTTGCTATTGCTCTTTACCTAAGTCCCATCAATGGGATAAAAGGGACCTTATAGAATTAACAACCTGTTTTTGGCCAACATGCACAATCAATTGTTTAAAGTCACCTGAAATCCTAACACCAAATAAGTGTGGTAAGTCTCA
Organism: Branchiostoma lanceolatum; assembly: GCA_035149815.1. Lineage (NCBI taxonomy): Eukaryota > Metazoa > Chordata > Leptocardii > Amphioxiformes > Branchiostomatidae > Branchiostoma > Branchiostoma lanceolatum. The sequence continues at coordinate 1,045,083 of CM068883.1, read as the reverse complement.
CGCGTAGTGTGCATAAGTCAGAGATAAGCGTATACATACGGGACGAAACGACATTTACAAGATTATTTGCTTTACCTTCACCTACCTAGTCTCATTGTCATCTTTATCGTTTGCTTCATATAACTCATATTCTATTTTTAGATTCCCCGCAAAGTTGGCTTAAAAACCGGTCTTTGCACAAACTGATAATGGCTAGGTGGGCTTTAACGCTTTGTATTCCATTGCTATCGTTTGAAAACGTACAAAACATTTCGTCTTTAGATAACATAAGTAATGTTACCAAGATCATACAGAGGAGAAGGCATTTAAAAGATTGTTTGCTTTGCCTTCACCTACATGGTCCCATTCTTATCTTCACCATTTGTTTATCATAACTCGTATTCTATTTTCAAATTCCCCTCAAAGTCGCCTTAAAAACCGATCTCTGTACAAACTGATGAAGACTAAATGGGCTTTAATGCATCTTATCTCATATATATAGTAATGCTATCATCTAAAACCGTTTGGGTTGTTCCCAAGATCTTACTCTGCTATGCAAAGTCCGTGGCGCGATGGGCGGATATCCTCTGATGTTACCTTCACCTACATCATCATCTTCACCGTTTGCTTCATATAACTCATATTCTATTTTTAAATTCCCCTGCAAATTCGGCTTAAAACCGGCCTTAGTACAAACTGATAATAGCTACGTGGACGCAAACGCTTTGTAACTCATATTCATGGATACCATTTGAACGCACAAAGCACGTCGTTTTTAATTTTAGATAGCACAAGTAGAGGAACTTCAGATGGCTGCGAAGATGATGTCCTGCAACCACAGACATAAATGACTTCCATGGTTGGTAAAAGGTTTATGGAGGTCTCCACCACCCCAAAAGCAAGCACTGCATTGAGACATCCACGAGTTAAACAATTATCGTAAGAAAACACACCAGGCATTGTCAGCAACCCTTGCCAAACTGTTGTCTAATGTAGCATTAATGCCGCACTACACGCACCTTAGCTGAGTACATTGGGCATTAATGATGGATTTATGCTGGTAGGACATTGAGGGAGTGGTACTTGGACAACCATGATAACCATGGCAGTGTGCACTAACCAAGCATTAGTGCTGCATATGTATTTCTGGCATTAATGCTACATCAGACGACAGTTTGGCAAGGGTAAAAGGAAGCCAAAATGCTCTTTGCCGACTAGTACCGTCAATGGGTTATGACTCATAATGTACACCAAAAGTCATCGGCATCCTCTCGCGTTCAAACAAGTGTGACGATGACCAAAACAAACTTGAAGGACAACAAACTGCTATAAGTCATGTTCTCCGTCAACCTGTGAATCAAAGGTGACAGTACATCTTAGCAAATACCTTCAAATTAATGTCTGGAAATGTGTTAAAAGGAAACATACCTGGCGTTATCAGCGAGAACGGCAAACTGTTCCTCAAGTGGGTTCTTGTTCTTGGCCAGCGTGTACCAGCAGTCTCCACTGAAGCTGAAGAGTTTGCCGTCGAACGTGTGGTAGTGCGGGTCTCCTACGGCCGAACACGTCCCTGGAGCCGAGGCGAGGAACGACTCATCGTGGAGAGGCTGGTCGGGATGCTGAGGGTTCACTACCGTCACTGTAGAATGGAAGAGACAGTTAGGAACGTGTGGTAGTGCGGGTCACCCACGGCGGAGCACGTGCCAGGAGCCGAGGCGAGGAACGACTCATCGTGGAGAGGCTGGTCGGGATGCTGAGGGTTCACTACCGTCACTGTAGAATGGAAGAGACAGTTAGGAACGTGTGGTAGTGCGGGTCTCCCACGGCGGAGCACGTGCCCGGGGCCGAGGCGAGGAACGACTCATCGTGGAGAGGCTGGTCGGGATGCTGAGGGTTCACTACCGTCACTGTAGAATGGAAGAGACAGTTAGGAGCGTGTGGTAGTGCGGGTCTCCTACGGCGGAACACGTCCCCGGGGCCGATGAGAGGAACGACTCGTCGTGGTGCGGCTGGTCAGGGTGTTGAGGGTTCACTACGGTCACTGTAGAATGGAAGAGACAGTTAGGAACGTGTGGTAGTGAGGGTCTCCTACGGCTGAGCACGTGCCCGGGGCCGAGGCGAGGAACGACTCATCGTGGAGAGGCTGGTCAGGATGCTGGGGGTTCACTACGGTCACTGTAGAATGGAAGAGACAGTTAGGAACGTGTGGTAGTGCGGGTCTCCCACGGCCGAACACGTCCCCGGGGCCGAGGCGAGGAACGACTCATCGTGGAGAGGCTGGTCGGGATGCTGGGGGTTCACTACGGTCACTGTAGAATGGAAGAGACAGTTAGGAACGTGTGGTAGTGCGGGTCTCCCACGGCGGAGCACGTGCCCGGGGCCGAAGCGAGGAACGACTCATCGTGGAGAGGCTGGTCGGGATGCTGGGGGTTCACTACGGTCACTGTAGAATGGAAGAGACAGTTAGGAACGTGTGGTAGTGCGGGTCTCCCACGGCGGAGCACGTGCCAGGAGCCGAGGCGAGGAACGACTCGTCGTGAAGAGGCTGGTTGGGATGCTGAGGGTTCACTACGGTCACTGTAGAATGGAAGAGACAGTTAGGAACGTGTGGTAGTGCGGGTCTCCCACGGCCGAACACGTGCCCGGGGCCGAGGCGAGGAACGACTCATCGTGGAGCGGCTGGTCGGGATGCTGAGGGTTCACTACCGTCACTGTTGAATGGAAGAGACAGTTAGGAACGTGTGGTAGTGCGGGTCTCCCACGGCGGAGCACGTGCCAGGAACCGAGGTGAGGAACGACTCATCGTGGAGCGGCTGGTCGGGGTGCTGGGGGTTCACTACGGTCACTGTAGAATGGAAGAGACAGTTAGGAACGTGTGGTAGTGCGGGTCTCCCACGGCTGAGCACGTACCCGGAGCCGAGGCGAGGAACGACTCATCGTGGAGAGGCTGGTCGGGATGCTGGGGGTTCACTACCGTCACTGTGGAATGGAAGAGACAGTTAGGAACGTGTGGTAGTGCGGGTCTCCCACGGCCGAACACGTGCCCGGGGCCGAGGCGAGGAACGACTCATCGTGAAGCGGCTGGTCGGGATGCTGGGGGTTCACTACCGTCACTGTTGAATGGAAGAGACAGTTAGGAACGTGTGGTAGTGCGGGTCTCCCACGGCTGAGCACGTACCCGGAGCCGAGGCGAGGAACGACTCATCGTGGAGCGGCTGGTCGGGGTGCTGGGGGTTCACTACGGTCACTGTAGAATGGAAGAGACAGTTAGGAACGTGTGGTAGTGCGGGTCTCCCACGGCGGAGCACGTGCCAGGAGCCGCCGCCTGGAACGACTCATCGTGGAGAGGCTGGTCAGGGTGCTGAGGGTTCACTACGGTCACTGTAGAATGGAAGAGACACGTTTGTGAAGGTTAGACTGGAATGGAAGAGACAGTTAGGAACGTGTGGTAGTGCGGGTCTCCTACGGCCGAACACGTCCCCGGGGCCGAGGCGAGGAACGACTCATCGTGGAGAGGCTGGTCGGGATGCTGAGGGTTCACTACGGTCACTGTAGAATGGAAGAGACAGTTAGGAACGTGTGGTAGTGCGGGTCTCCCACGGCGGAGCACTTGCCCAGGGCCGCCGCCTGGAACAACTCGTGGTGGAGAGGCTCGTCGGGATGCTGGGGGTTCACTACCATCACTGTAGAATGGAAGAGACCGTTAGGAACGTGTGGTAGTGAGGGTCTCCTACGGCGGAGCACGTGCCCGGAGCCGAGGCGAGGAACGACTCATCGTGGAGAGGCTGGTCGGGATGCTGAGGGTTCACTACGGTCACTGTAGAATGGAAAAGACAGTTTAAAACTTGAACGTTTGTGCTTTGATTTGTTTGTCAGGTATACTTACACAGTGAAGCTTGAAACGACTTGTCAAGAGATGCATCATGTCCATGCATCATGTCCATGTAAAAAAGTCAAAGTTATGTTGTTTCAATGTGTATCTATCCTCGGAGCATAGTGTTTTGTTTGTGCAAAATGTAATGATGTAGAACGATCATAAGAAGACACATTACCATTCAAATGTTAAATTTCCCTGTAGCACAACTCAGCAACTTGATGAAAATGTTCACAAATCAGCACATATAGAGTCATTCCAGCTGCTCATTAAAAAGCAGGCATACAATTTAAGCTTAAGAGTTTATTAGACTGTCACTAAATGGTGTACGTAAGGCCTTCTTATTTCACTAACAGATGTGCTGAAAGATCCTTACTGATTTCTGGCTGCACGATGACCGTCACGTCGTCCGATCCCTGCTGCCCGGCGGTGTCGGTGACCGTCAGGACGAAGGTGTACTCCCCGGGGTGCAGGTTAGTCAGATGCAGCTGGGGCCTGGTTAGACCCTATAAAAGATCGGTAAATGTTAATCATTGTCTTTAGGCAAAGACCGCATTGTTGTATGCACCATGGTTGCTTCTGAGTCAAAGTGCAATCTTGCAAGCGCCTGATCTACTTATCTATCTATTCCAGAGCTCGAGTCTTCGACGCATATGGATAGTCAGGATGAAGGTGTACTCCCCGGGGTGCAGGTTAGTCAGCTGCAACTGGGGCCTGAGTGTACCCTGGGGGAAATCGTTATTAGAGTTGGTATATCTTCAGGTAGTTTGAACACTAGAAATGCCGACTAAAGCAAGACTGCACACCGTCAGGACGAAGGTGTACTCCCCGGGGTGCAGGTTTGTCAGCTGCAACTTGGGCCTGAGTGTACCCTGGAGAAAATCGGTATTAGAGTTGTTGTCTTAAGGTAAAGGTATCAATGTTTAAAACATCTCTTCTGGTAGCCATGTTCACTTTGACGATATCTACACATAACTGGATTACTTTCCAGGTTGGTACAAAAACTTTGAGTCTGAAGAACGAGTTTTGATGGTTCGATCTTTTCGTCAAATGCAGCAGGAGCTTTGTTAGGCCCTGGGTAAAGTCAGTGTTACCGTTGGTATATATCTTTGAGTAAAGACTGTAGTGTTGAAAGCATCGCTATTTTGACAATGCTTCTCATCAGTGGCTGCTTCTGACTCAAAGCCAGGGCTACGTAGGGATAACACAATAATATTGAAGCTTTATGTTGTAGCAAATTATATCACGCGTGACTGCATGAGGTGCGTGTGTACCTGTGACAATATATTTGCTAGTGAGGTACAGACTGATCGGACTGATCAGCCACTCCCGCACCCACAAGGACAACTGAAGTTGAGGTCCTCATCGACTACGATGGACGAACATCATATTTGCTAGTGACGTCCCTTTCTGGCTAAAACATGCTCAGCCCCCTGGTTTTAGCCTAAAATGACTGGAAACAAATGGGTAAACTAGGACTGTTTGTTATGTTGTACTGTTCTCAAACTATAATCATTCACTAAAAACTTAAAACCCTTTTCTTATTTAATAAAATTGATAAGCTGTGCTTACCACCATGTCAATGGGCAGCTTGTTGTCCGGATACTCCCACTGGTAGCTGACGATGCCGTGGTCGTCCGTGCTGGGGGACCCGTCCAGCGTCAGGGAGGCCTGCGGCAGGTGCACGATCTCGTCCGCGCCGGCAAACGCCACAGGGGGGTGGTCCAAGGCTGGGGACAACCAGAAAAGCACGTTGTTACTTTTTAAAGCGACTTGTTCATAAGTTCTGTTTATTACTAGTATTGGAATAGGAATTAACACCTGGTCAAGCTGTTAAAAGCCACAGGGGGAGGTCTGCAGTGAAGGCAGTCAGAAAGGCATATTCTTTCAAAGCTACATGCCATGTCGTACAAGAGAGACTACTCGGGAATACAGAGACTTGAAATCAGAGTCCATTATCGATATTGCGCTAACATTTTGTTTCAAGTGGTCAGTGACTTTTTAGTTTTTTGAATGATTCTATTTTTTTTTTTTACTTTGGTTTTTGGACAGACAAGGACGACGTGGCACTGCACTCAAGTTTTTTATAACTTATATTAACTAGAAAATGAAATTTCACATTTTAGTAGTCTCGGAGAAATATTGGTTGGTGGCGATTTAAACGCAAGAGTAGGTTCCCTGAATGACTATATAGTTGATGACTCTCCGTTAGATTCACAAATTCTACCTAAAGATTATAACTTTGATCACCCCCTGCCCAGAGCTAGTATGGATGATGGTCAAAGTACTACATTTGGAAAAAATCTAATCGACCTCTGTATAAACAGCAAAATTAGAATTCTAAACGGCAGAACACCCGGTGACCTTCTTGGAAAACCAACTTGCTACCAACCTAAAGGTTGTAGTGTTGTAGATTATGTGTTGGGTAGTGAAGCAATTTTCCTACGTAAAGCGACCTTCCTTCATGTCCATGCGTTATCGCCGTTTTCCGACCATTGTAAGCTTTCCTTATTGTTAGAGAGCAGCCCTAAATCGTCTGAACAAACAGAATGTGAATTGCCAAAACGCCCGTTTTGTAAATTTGTCTGGAATGCAGACTCTAAGGAAAAGTTTATCAAAATGATCAATTCAACATTATTCTCCTCAAGTATTAACCGATTCTTACATAAAAAATTTGAACTGAATCCAGAATCTTTAGACACCGCGCTACAAGACTTTATAACGCCGCTGCAAGAGGTGGGACGAAAGTCTTTGTCCTTGCGTGTAACAAAAAAACGAAAACAGCGGTGTAATAAACAAAAAAGCAGAAAAAGATGGTTCGACCAAACATGCGCTTCGGCCAGACAAGAACTGAAAAACCTAGGTAGACTTCTCTCCAAAGACCCACGTAACCCATTTCTCAGAGGGTCCTATTTTAATAAGAAAAAGCAATACACAAGACTCATACGCAAAACCAAAAAAGATTTCAAAAATAATATCCTAAATCAACTTAACTCTTACTCTGATAACAATAATTCGTCATTTTGGTCACTCTTGAAAGACTTCAAGTCCAATAGCAATAGTAAGTCAAATACTCAAGATGTAATTACCGAAGAAAAACTCCATTCGCACTTTAAAAATCTTTATGGTAAAGAATCCACCTCCAACGTTTCAATATCATCAGACAGTTTTGAAACTCAAATAAAAAGCAAATTATTGAAGTTAGAGAATGACCTAAAAGACAACCCCCTAGACAGTCCGATTCTGAGTAACGAGATCAGTAAAGCAATTTCAGACCTTAAAAATGGAAAGGCCTCAGGTAATGATCTAATCCTCAATGAAATGTTAAAAAGCTCCCCGCACACTCTTATAGAACCCCTGACCAAACTATTTAACCTTTTTCTTTCCTCTGGTTATTTCCCCCAGAATTGGTGTACTAGCCACATTGTGGCCCTACACAAGGGCGGGGCAAAAGATGACCCCAGTAACTACAGAGGCATTTCGGTCACCAGCTGCCTGGCCAAACTATTCACATCAGTTTTGAATACACGTTTAACCACTTTTTTAGATGAGAATAAACTCATCTCTCCCAACCAGGCCGGCTTTAGAAAACAGTTCGGCACAAATGACAATCTCTTTGTCTTAGACTCGCTAATTACCAAATATTTCCATAACAACAAACGCCTTTATTCATGTTTTATAGATTTTAGAAAAGCATTTGACACAGTTTGGAGGGAAGGGCTCCGTTTCAAATTGCTAAATTCAGGAATAGGAGGGAATTTCTATAAGTTAATCAAATGTTTATATAGTAAACCTGAAACTTGTGTAAAAACAAAATCTGGTCTAACACCACCATTTGTGACCGACAAGGGTGTCCGTCAGGGTTGCAACATGAGCCCCACCCTTTTTAATTTATTTATTAATGACTTAGTTAAAGAGTTAGATAACTCAGAGTGTATGCCACCAACTTTATATAATCTTTATGTTTCATGTTTATTGTATGCAGATGATGTTGTTATATTTTCAGAATCAGACAAAGGTCTGCAATCTGCAATTAACAGACTAAGTGCCTTTTGTAGCAAATGGAAGCTCCAAGTAAACATGAAGAAAACAAAAGTAATCATATTTAACAAGGCAGGTCGTTCTTTTCCAAAGCAAAAGTTCTACTTTGAAAATAACACAATAGACAATGTCCCCTCCTATTGCTATTTAGGCCTAACCCTCACATCATCAGGTAGCTTCACCCTAGCCAAAAAGCAGCTGTCACTTAAGGCACGTAAAACCATTTATAGCTTTAAATCTATCATTCGTTCATCAGTCTTACCACGCGGCCTTCTAAAGATATTTGATACCTGCATAAAACCGATCCTTCTGTACGGATGCCAAATCTGGGGGACAGAACAACTACATGATGCGTCGCCTATTGAAAACGTACACAACCAATTCTGCAAAAATGTTCTTGGTGTTTTTAGAAATAGCAGCAATGTAGCATGTAGAGCAGATTTAGGTAGATTCCCATTAGATATAGATATATGTATATATATAGTTAAATTCTGGTTACGTCTGGTTCAAATCGATAGATCGACACACCCCCTCCAAGCGGACGCACTCCATCTACAGCAAAGTCTTCCGACGAATACCCGTAGACGAACATTGTTACAACGTGTTAAAGAAATATTAGATTACAATGGATATTCCTATTTGTGGCACTCCGGTAATACACATTGTAAACCTGAACATGTCGGAAAAGTGCTGAGAAGGAGACTAACAGATATATATATACAATCATTTTTTCATACCTTGGTAAACGACAGCGGTAAGTTAAGATTCTATGCAAAATGTAAAACCATGTACAATTTAGAGAATTATCTTGATCTTGCAGATTTTGATTTGCGCTCAGCCATTATTAAAATTAGAGTTAGTGCTCATCCTCTTGAAATAGAGAGAGGCCGGTATAGAAAATTACCTATATACGAACGACTTTGTAAGTATTGTAATACAAATGCCGTGGAAGACGAAATACACTTTATTTCAAACTGTTCATTTCATGATAATGCACGAAATGAGTTGTCTACTCATACCACTAAAATCTATCCGAATTTCCCTAAGCTTACAGACAAAGAAAAGACTATTCTTCTTTTAACTACCAAAAACCCACAAATTATAGAAAAGGTGGGACATTACGTCTTCCATTGCTTACAAAAGAGAAGTCAAACCCTTCACTAGTTATAGACAATTACATTTGTAAAATTTAGATAAGCAGCTTTTATACTTATTTTGTACACTGTTCTTTTATGTATGTTATTTGCATTTAGCCTTCGGGCATGAATTTGCAATAAACTTATTATTATTAACAGTGCCACGTACAGATAACAATTTTTTATTTTTATACACCTGGGCGAAGTGAGGAAAGTCGTGTTAAGTGCCTTTCCCAAGGGCACAACATCGGTGGCGTCAGGGAGATTCGAACTCGGGACCTCTTGGTTCTGAGCCGAACACCCTGCCGTTACGCCACACGACACCACACCATTTTTGGTTTGCAAGGGAAAGCGATACCTGGCAGTCAAAGGATAAACTTCCCATTCGTAGACGTCACTAAAACGCATAGAAGGGCAGCGATTTTTATAGCCATACCATCATCGCATGTAACGCCTACTGAAAATGGATCATTCGACATTATGTCACAATTTCCATGACATGCGTATATTCTAACCAGTGTTATGCATATATGCTACTCGTATAGCTTCATGCAGCAAGTACGGTACAAAATTAAAAAGGCACCTTAAAAGTAAGCCTATGCCAATTTAAGGACAGTGGCTGATGAAGAAAAACCTCCAATCAGTAGCAAGAGCAAAACACGAACGCACTATTTGGAGATAATGTATGCTAGCTATCAGTCAAGTCAAGTCAAGTAAAGACTGCTTACGCGCAGTGGATGTTGTGGTGCCCTTGGTGGTTGTCGGGGCAGGCGTGGTCGGTTTGTTCACCACAATAGTGACGTCATCAGTGTCCTGCTGTCCTGACGCGTCGGTCACGGTCAAGGTGAAGGTGTACTCTCCGGGAACCAGGTCACTCACGGCCATGGTCGGGGAGGTCGGGTCCTGGAAGGTGGCATAACGGATTAGATACTGTTATTTTCATATGAAACTAGATTAGTATCATCTGCAATTAAACGGTCCTCGTCTGTTACTAGGCCGAATGATTTGACAGAAAGCACCTTTTCCTAAATCTATCCCATTTTGATTCACCGATTTGCAATTAAACGGTCCTAGTCTGTTACTAGGCCGATTTTGCTATTTGAAATTAAACAGTCCTGGTCTTTTACTAGACCGATTTTTCGATTTGCAATTGTACGGTCTTAGACTGTTACTAGGCTGATTTTTCGATTTGCAATTATACGCGTACGGTCCTAGTTTGTTACTAGGTCGATTTTTCGATTTGCAATTAATCGGTCCTAGTCTGTTACTAGGCCGAATGAGTTGACAGAGAGTATCTTTACCTAAATCTATCCAATTTCGATTCACAACTGATCTTGAGGTCAAAGTGTTGGTAATATAAAAAAAGTGTCATTCATGTTTACTGTTACGAGTATTAATAAAGTCTACTAGTATCAACATACGACATGATTAAAAAACATGGAAATTTATAATCGTACACTATCAAAAGTGACCTATGCATCTTCGGGATAAAATGGAAAGCGGAGCAGAGCAGGTAGGACGCAGAGTGAGTCGGAAGTTTCCGAACTCTTTAGAATTATAGCAGATTGATTCATTTGAAAATGACTCTATGTGTATATGCTAAAACGCCGTGATTTCCATCCTTCCTACTAAGAAGCAGGTACAAGGTCCTGGTCAGGATACTGCCAACGCCAGGAGACACTTTTGTTGTCGTCATTAACACATGACACAGTAAAAGACATTGATACCTATAGCTATTAGCTAACAGTTGTCCAGCAGCAGAATAACAGTGAGTTATATCATGCCTCACCCCAGACTGAGAGGCAGGTTCTGGTCGGGGTACTGCCATAGCCAGGAGACAATTTTAATGTCGTCATTAACACATGACACAGTAAAAGACATTTGATACCTATAGCTATTAGCTAACAGTTGTCCAGCAGCAGAAAAACAATGCGTCATCAACTGCCTTACCCCCAGACTGAGAGGCAGGTTCTGGTCGGGGTACTGCCAGAGCCAGGAGATGATGCCGTGGTCGTCATGACTACCGGACCCGTCCAGCATCACGGCCGTCTGCGTGCTCTGCACGGTCTGGTCCACGCCAGCATCAGCGACAGGGGGGTCGTCTGGAGATACGGAAAAAATTACATGTTATACATTCCAACCTTTCAGCAACTTCCCATGAAATTATTCAAGAAGAATCAGTTCGTGATTCAATCTTAACCTACAGAGGGCTGTCTAAAGATATAGAATTTGAATACCTAGAAAAAAGACAACTTTGTCAAAAATGGTGTAAAGCCATGTCAAGTATATGTCATGTTAAGGCATTTGTAAAATGTGTGTGGCAATCTTTTCAAATTTTTAGTTGCTATCACAAATGTTTACTTAGCCCCGATGTTTTCGTTTGATTATTCTTACACATTATTTGTGTGACATCAAAGCCTACCATGCATTTTGTATCAACTGTATATTAAATTGTAACCTTGCATATTATAAATGGTACAGTTATTGACGTAAAACAGGCTCTTCATCTTGCCACAGCGCCACCAGGAATGCAGCTTATCTACCAAGTCGTACTGCTAGTAATTTGGACTAGGGTACAAACATTCAACGTCGTTTTTTATCTACCTGGCCTGGATGTGGTGGTCGGTTTCGTGGTTGGTTTGGGGGTGGTTGACGTCAGCCAGCTGTTGATGACGTCAGCAGCATCTGTAGGGAAGTGCATGGGCATAGGACTATCAATACAGGCGGCAATGAATTAATATGTAGAATGAATTGTCAAGGTGTCTTTGTCGTAAAAATCATCTATCTATCTATCTATCGATCTATCTATCTATTTATCTGTCTATCTATCTCTACACGTATGCAAAATTGTATCTGACTAAACAAAGACTTTTGCATGCTTAAGGTTAGATATTATACTACGTACTCTGGCACAGCGTCTCCGCTAGGACCTTCTTGAGCGATCCTAGCGCTGTGAAATGAATTAAGTCGATGACAGTCGAGGCGTAGACTGGACTGCTGGCGACTTACTGCAGTTATACCTTAACCATTCCCCTGCTACTTTTAACCCATAACCTTAACACAAAAGGCAAGTTACGTACTCTGACACAGTGCCTCCGGCAGCACCTCCTTGAGCGACCCCAGTGCTGAGAAATCGATGACAGTCGAAGCGTAGACAGGACTGCTGGCGATCTGCTGAAGCTCGGTCGGGCTGACGCTGCTCCCCACCCCGATGGCGTGAACTGTGACCCCGCGGCTATGCAGGGTCTGCGCCGCTAAGGCCGCGTTGTCCTCGGACCTAGAGGCTGTGATGACGACTACAATCTGTGAAGGTGTGAAACAAAAGTATTACACCTTTTAGTTGACTATGGATGAGACGGGACCATTGGAAAAAGCACAGTGATGACAAATATTTACATGGGTATTCGAAATTATAAATTGATAACTACCAATGTGGCACGTCCCTGGAGAGACCGTGATAAAGCCATGAACATGAGACACCATGATAGAATAGTACCTCAAAGTAACTCTGAAAGATTTAGGTCTTTGTGGTGAATACCTTGGGATGTTAAGTAATTTAAAATCACGATTATAAGTGTAGAAATTAGTAGTCAAACAAGCAAAACCAATCATCTTAGGCACAGCCGGTCGTGCGCCGTGGGCTTCGCTGAGCGTGACATCCCTGACGAAGCCGAGCATGGCGCCGGTAGCCATGCCCAGCACGACATGCCTCAGAGTGTTAATGTTAGGGTTAGTACAGTAAACGAAGAAGCAAAAAAGGCTCACCTTGGGCACACCTGGGCGTGCGCCGTGGGCCTCACTAAGGACGCCGTCCCCGACGAAGCCTAGCGCGGTGCCGGTAGCCGTACCGAGCCCGATGTGCCGCAGGGTGTTGATGATAGGTTAAGGTTAGTACAGTTAAATAAGCAGAAGACCTTACCTTAGGCACACCTGGGCGTGCACCGTGGGCCTCACTAAGGACGCCGTCCGCGACGAAGCCGAGCGCGGTGCCGGTGGCCGTGCCCATCCTGATGTGTTGATGCTAGGTTTAGGGTTAGTACAGTTAAATAAGCAGAGGACCTTACCTTAGGCACACCTTAGGCACAGGTTTTTGATGCTAGGGTTAGGGTTAGTACAGCAGAAGACCTTACCTTAGGCACACCTGGGCGTGCGCCGTGAGCCCCACTAAGGACGCCGTCCGCGACGAAGCCGAGCGCGGTGCCGGTGGCCGTGCCCAGCCCAATGTGCAGCAGGTTTTTGATGCTAGGGTTATGGTTAGTACAGTTAAATAAGCAGAAGACCTTACCTTGGGAACACCTGGGCGTGCACCGTGGGCCTCACTGAGGACGCCGTCCGCGACGAAGCCGAGCGCGGTGCCGGTGGCCGTGCCCAGCCCGATGTGCCGCAGGTTGTTGATGTTAGGTTTAGGGTTAGTACAGTTAAATAAGCAGAAGACCTTACCTTAGGCACATCTGGACGCGCACCGTGGGCCTCGCTAAGGACACCGTCCGCGACGAACCCTAGCGCGGTGCCGGTAGCCGTACCGAGCCCGATGTGCCGCAGGGTGTTGATGATAGGTTAAGGTTAGTACAGTTAAATAAGCAGAAGACCTTACCTTAGGCACACTTGGGCGTGCGCCGTTGGCCTCGCTGAGGACGACGTCCCTGACGAAGCCTAGAGGGTTGTTAATGTAAGGATTAGGGTCAGTACAATAAACAAATAAGCAAATTAGCTCACCTTAGGCACAGCCGGCCGTGTGCCGTGGGCCTCGCTGAGCACGCCATCCCCGACGAAGCCGAGCATGGCGCCCGTAGCCGTGCCCAGCCCGATATGCCTCAGGGTGTTAATGTTAGGGTTAGGATTAGTACAGTAAACAAATAAGCAAAAAGCTCACCTTAGGCACACCTGGGCGTGCACCGTGGGCCTGACTGAGGACGCCTAGTGGGTTGTTGATGTTAGGGTTAGGATTAGTACAGTTAACAAATAAGCAAAACAGCTCACCTTGGGCACACCCGGACGCGCGCCGTGAGCCTCGCTAAGGACGCCGTCCGCGACGAAGCCTAGCGCGGTGCCGGTGGCCGTGCCCGGTCCGATGTGCCGGAGGTTGTTGATCCCGGTCTTCAGTTCGAACAGGTTGTCGTGCTCGTTCAGGTAGAACTGCAGGGCTGGGTAGCTGCCGTAGCTCACCACGGCGATCCTGGGTACGTAAATATGATATCCTATTTAGATTCAGTTCCACAAAAACCAGAAGATTAGAAACAGAATTACAGGCAATAGCCTCCTTCTGTTATGTCAATAGTCAATAGTCAATAGTCAAAAAAAGAATCTCATAGGTTCTGCTGCGTCGAAATTGCAAGAATACTATCTAGTTACACGGGGCAAACACCTGGGACGAGTAGTTACTGCAGCTTACCACAGCAATCCTGGACGTAAAACACGATATCTCGTTTAAATTCGGTTCCTTTTGTACAAGATTAAAAATCTCAGAGGATCTGCTGTGGCGAAAGATATCTAGCTACACAGTGCAAACTCCTGTGGTAGTAGCTGCCATAGCGCACCACCGTGATGCTAATTACATAAAGATGACAGCTTTGTAAAGGTCCGTTCTTTTTTCACTACAGTTTTGAAACATTCATAAAATCTGCTCTGTAGGCATTCGGGGAAATATACAACTATACTGAGCAGACTCTTGGGGTATATCTGTTGTAGCTAGCACTGTAATCTTGGGAGCGTAAAACTTGGTACGTAGTTTGTTTTCAAGTCGCTTGCTGTTGGACGACAGTAATTGCTTAGAGAAAATTGAAGAAAATATGCTAATCCGTCTAATCGACTACACTTTTCTACATTGATTATTGTATCTCTCTGTCACTTACTAGAAAAGCTAGGGCTTGTTTGAACATTAATGTTAAATGTTTAAAGAAAACTTACTGTGTAGCGTCGGCGCCAATGGTGACCTTCTCCACCACGTGTTTGAGGAAGGAGCGAACCTTGTCAAACTCCGCCTGTGGAACACTGGAGGAACTCTCCACTACAAACACCACGTCAGCCTTCATGTCACAGGGCGTGCTCACTGCGGAGAGATAATCACGTCATTATAAGAACTTGTACCACTTATAACACAGACACGTGTAGGCTAGTTACTCTCACACAGAAGAACTCTCCACTACAAACACTACGTCAGCCTTCATGTCATACGGGGTGTTCACTGGGGGAGAAATAACCATCATGCTATGTCATTGTGATATCTAAATCAGTTTCTATCTGCTGACAGTGCGTTGTACAGTACATGTATATAAGTTTCAGTTGCACCATACAAGAAAAGCTTTTCAAGAAAGGTCTTATTTTTCATTATTTTCTTTGAACTTTGTTCATTAGCAATAAGCTCAAATCCATCTGAACCGGTCATTTTTAATTGAGGTCATAAGGGAGGATGTAAAAGTAAGTAAAAGATGTAACAAAGATGCAGATTACAGTATTTAAGTCCTCGTAGCTATGAATGTTGATTTGAAACATTCTAAAAGAAAATAAACATGATTGATGCAGGTACTAACGTGGGTGACAGCCCAGAATGCCGTCCTGTAGAGACCACTGGTCGCCGACATCACATGACGGAATGCCGGCCACGCACTGGATGGATCCTCCGGCCAGACACACGCACAGCTGGCCGGTGCCCTCAACTCCCCACTCCTCTCCGAGCTGTAAAGGGCACAGGAAAATCAAAGATTGCAGACTTCAACCTTCACTCACTCACTCACTCACTCACTCACACACACGCGGCCCCTCTTAGAAACACACACAATACACATGAAGGTGCACAAATGCAAACACACACACACACAGTTACAGCAATGTGCACAAGTATCCCATCTGTGAATCCAAGAAATACTGTCCAACGTATCTGTTTATGCGGAACAGAAAAAATCAACATGATAATTAAATTTAGAGTATGAGGAGAAATCCTGTACCTCGCTACTCACACTTCCAGGGAAGCTCATCCTTTTTGTTTACGTCGGTTTTCTGAGGAGCAAATGAATAAGTAAGTGTGGCTAACTAAAATGTACGTACAGCGTAGTACTGGTCTCCCTGCAGACAGCCGCACTCCTCCGCTCGCACGCACCGGGAGCCGCTCAGCAGGTAACCCTCGTCACACTGGCAGCCAGGCAGGGTGGTCCGCTGGCACCGCATGGGCGCAAGAGGGTTAGCGCAGGTAGCTGGGCAGGCCGTTACCAGGGAGTAGTGGCTGTTGGGTGGGCAGTTAATGGCTAAGGGGGAGACAACATGTTACGCTGTTAGAACACGGTTGCCCGCTGGGGGTAAATAGCAGTACGACATTGACATTCGTTAACAAACTAATCCAGCAATTCAACAGCACCTGGCTGACCCCAATGACCAACTAACAGAACACCAGATCGCTCATCTTGCTGGCACAAATTGAACTGGAAGAAATTTGCACAGCTCAGGAGCCGACCGATGATGATGATGAACACACCAATAGAAATCACAATATTGGATAGATAGGGGCTCTTTTAAATAACTATGCGAGTCGTAGGGAAGCCGCATTTACTACCCCTAGCACTAGCACATCATCATCTGGTTGTGTAGGTCTCACGGATGTTCATGGCCCTATTCCTCCATCCCTCGACATCTTTCAAAGCTCTGGACATGCCTTCCAGAGTACAGCACGAAAAAAACATTAAACGATACCTCAATTGTGAATGGTTGCTTTATCTTACCTATAAATTGTTAACGACTAAAGTTGCTCTGGGAAAAAAACAGATATTCTAAACATGATGTCTGACTCACCACACATGGTCTCGTCTCTCCATCCGACGATGACGACACCGGCAGCTGCGCATGCGTCGGCGTATGCCTCCATGGCGTTGCATAGCATCTCGTGTTCCCCGTTCTCGGCTGCCATGTCGTACACGCATGCGTCGAAGTAGTTCGCCGGGTTCACATAGTCGAGGCATGGCTGTTGGAAATGAAATTAACAAAATTATGATTAGATACAGTCACTTGTATCTTCTAGCCTCGTAACTGTAAGCGGTCAGTGGGCTATTATTGCTGTACTTTGCGAAAAGTCGGTCGTGTTTGCATTTTTAGGTGTTTGACAAAAAGCTAATTTTTTCTATGTTTCCTATCTTCATTTCAATGATAATCTTTGCATTCATTGTCTTTACTAGGTAAATGATCAAGTGATGCCCCAAAAATTTCTGAATCTGCAAAACTTCTTGCTACAATAAGAACATTTTTGACATTCCAGGGGATTCCAAACGTGGCTGTAATCTAGACACGTAGGAGCTAATGGCTACCCTACATGATGTATTTTACCGATGAAAAATTCTGTCTTCTGCCAAAAGATCTTATCCTACATGGTAGGACCCGTTAAGATTAGTGATCTGTCCATTGTTAAAGCTAAGGTCCCCACAATCCTTTCCATGTAAATTAGGACTGTTCTTTTTTTGTTCGAAGTGGCACACGGTGTTTTCCTACCTGGAAGGCCCCGTTGATATCCGTGATCTGCCCACAGTTGGTGGCGCTCTCTATCTCCCCCATGAACGCCTGGTCAACCGTGCTGATGTCAAACTGCTCATCGGTTGCCTGGCAACTGAGAGGGATCACAGACCAAATATGGTGTTTGCACACACGTGGCTATGACGCAACTATTGTCCACTATGATCATAGATGCTGAAACATGTAAGTTGTGCTGCAATTTTGCATGTGAATATGTTCAGCTTTGTCCTACTCTTAATGTTTTACGTGGTCGACTGTGGCTTTTTATCTCTCTCCCTCTGGATCTTTTTTTCGTCTGCGCAAGCAAAGCGAAAATCTTAGCACAGATCATCGACACAGGAAACGATATGGCCAAAGAGTATTCCACATGAACGAACACATTTCACATATCGATATTACGTGAAAAAAATTTCGGTTGGTCAGTCTACCTGGTTCAGACCTAGCTGCAGTGTAGAACCAGTCATCATTGCCCTGATTCAGACGGCAGGCGGTCAACCGAAACTTAGGCGGAAGAAAAACAATGCTTGTGTATAAAGTATTAGTTCAAGGATGGGCGGGCGAGTTTGTGGGGATATATCAGAGCCCCGCCTCCCGAGGAGGTTGTTGGCGTCCCGAGGGCGTAGCCCGAGGATGCCAACAAGCTCCGTTGGAGGCGGGCTCTGATATATCCTCACAAACAAGCCCGTCCATCCTTGAACTGATTTAGAGCACAGCCATCTGTCCGAAGCAAAGCTAAGCATACATATTGGGAAATAGTTTGACATATACACTGAAACAAACACAATATGCCTCTATGAATGTTTGGGTTTGTGAGTCTCTTTTTCTTAGAATAATCCCCAGTCCACATGTGGTTTTACTTCTGTGGTTCAGTTGAGGTGACAGGCGAGTAACAAGGAGTGACCATTATTTCTTCTCCCTTGAGGCAGAGGTACTATAACCAACCTGGGATCTGGTCTCAGCCAATGGAGAGCCAGACTTTATGCTAGAGCACCTCTGCCTCAAGGGAGAGAGGTGCTCTAACTAACTTTGGCTGTGTATGTGGATTTCAAACAGCAAAATACCCGCTCCTGATTGGCTAAGGACAGATGGCTGTGGTCTAAACATTGGTTTATCATTTATTTATATATCAAAATGTGCTGTACTCACGCCGCGTCGTCCGGAGTGAGCCAGCTGTTGCCCATGTCCACCTCGTTCAGAGCCAGGCTCTGGTCCGGCCGCAGCAGCTCGTCGTCAGGGTTACCGTTAAAGTTCCCGCACAGACCGTCAACCTGGCCTGTAGGGAGAGGCCACATACAGTAAGTACTACCCAAGAAGACCACTCAGGGGACCGACAAGATCAGGTCTGTGTGGTAGCTATAGGTCTGTGTGGTAACTATAGGTCTATGTGGTAACTATATGTCTATGTGGTAACTATAGGCCTGTAGGGAGAGGCGCATACAGTAAGTACTACCCAAGAAGACTACTCAGGAGACCAATAAGATCTGGTTAAGTGGACAGGTGGTATCTATAGATAGGGTTCTCTGCACTGACATCTAAGGGGAATTTATGTAAGGCCGGGACTACAAAAAAAAATCGATCACATTGATTAGCTTGTTCTTATGTGGTCCCTTGTACATATACACATATATAGTAACACACACAGACACACACATACACACACACACACACACACACACTCAC
The DNA here is from genome assembly GCA_035149815.1 of Branchiostoma lanceolatum. Classification (NCBI taxonomy): domain Eukaryota; kingdom Metazoa; phylum Chordata; class Leptocardii; order Amphioxiformes; family Branchiostomatidae; genus Branchiostoma; species Branchiostoma lanceolatum. The sequence goes on along the minus strand of CM068883.1, from coordinate 1,025,880 downwards.
AAAACACACACACACACATACATACACACACACTCACTCACACACACACACACACACACACTCACAAAACACACACACACATACATACACACACACACTCACTCACAAACACACACACACACACACATACATACATACACACGCACACACACAAAACACACACACACACACACACATGCACACATACATACACACACACACACAAACACACAAACAAACGTACCAGCGTAGTCCAGCGGCACCTCTACTTCCACGCGGTGATCTCCGTCGTACTTGACCGTGACGCACATGTCGGTCTCCACCAGCACCATGTCTCCGCTCAGCCGGATGGTCGCCTGACTGTTCAGGCACACGGGTAGTGTACGGCGGACACCATCAACCTGTGGAGCATTGTTTTAAACTTCGAGTTACTCACGGAAGCCTCATTATCACCGTACTTACAGACGGGCATAAATCATGATTCGCATCAACTCTACGACATCGGCTAGACAGTCCTTTACGGGAATGACTGTCTCTGCCACATCTGTAACCTTATAAGCCAATTGCATTTATAGTAATTCGACGATTTCTCAATGGTAAACATCCGTGCAATACCTATTAGTCGTCTTCCACAACATTTTCTTACAACCTTCCATGTAAAACAAGACAGAAAATCTGATTCGTTACTATACGACGCATGCGTTACTGCCTGGACAGCATCGAAACAACATAAAACCAACAAAATCTAAACAACATTTATCAACTCGAACGAGATCGCCCTCACCATGACTTCACGGTTCTTGAGTAGCCAGATGGAGTGGCCGTACAGTGTGAACTCCACAGCGTCCACGAAGCTGACCCTGGTATCCCCCATGCGGTGCCCGTTCTTCCCGGCCACGTTAAAGTTCTGGTGCCTGACCAGGGTGTACTTGCAGGCCCCCTGGAAGAAGTATCCCTTGCCGTCGAAGGTCTGGTAGTGCGGGTCGCCAAAGGCCGTGCACATCGCCACAGCTTTAGATGTACAAGCAGAAATACTATGTTAGTGTACGGCAAATTGACATATATTCACCAGTAAATACATGGATTTTGAGAATTTCATGCCTATTGTATGTGGCATTTCTGCATAATTCCACATGACCCCTGTGATCACTTTCTGGCGGTGTCTTAGATTGTATGTAAGGTTGTAAGGTGGCAAGGTCACAATCCTCTCTATAAAGTGACATACCTTCCAGGTTGATTTGCGGTACACAGTTTTGTCTTTGCTTTCATGTACTCTACCATATCGCATATATTTAAACTATCTGATAGTAGCGATAGAATACGAAAAATCAATTAAGCAAGAAATGTAAATGATTTGCAATATCTGACACCATATGATGACGTACGAAGGTCAAGTAAAAGGTCTTACTGGCAGGACAGGTCACGTGTCCGATGCAGTTGTCCTCGATGTCAAATGTCTGCGGCTCGTCATCAGGCCGTGGTGACGTGGTCGGCTTGGGGGTTTGCGCTGTGGTCGTTATTGGCCTGGGAGTCGGCGTGGTGGTCGGTTTCGTGGTCGGCTTGGGGGTTTGGGTCGTAGTTGTGGTAGGTTTCAATGTTGGAACTGAGGACATGGAAAAGGGTATAAACCTTTCAAAACGTCATTACCAAAAAGCAGCTTTAAAACGTCTCAAGTAGTTTCTTTTCGTCTGGATATATGTAGACCCACATATATTCTCCTTTGAAACATTACGATAATCGAACTTAGGCTAGAATAGATATCAGGATGACTTGTCACAAAAGAATGTAGCTTGTTTTGTATCCCTAACGTATCAAATCCCCGCAGTCAATTCAAGTTGTCGTGAAGAGGGTTTGCCAAGTGATATTTCCAGAGAAAACTACTCAACATATATATGAGTTCTAGGGAATGCACTGTTAGCTACTGTTTGGCATAACTTGTACCTACCCTGACGGTAATGAGCACCTACCCTGGTGACAACCATAGACGCCATCCTGCAGGCTCCACTCCGCCCCCGGCAGACAGGACATCGGGGCGCAGCTCACCTGGAAGTTCGGCAGACACTCGCACTGCTGCCCATCTTCTGTTCCCCACTGTTCCCCGAGCTGATGATAGATACGCAAAGTAACACTTAAGTTTTTAATTGAAAGAACACTGAAGTGTCGTGTCGTGCCATGTCTTTAAGATGTTTCCCTGCCATCTTTACAACAAGATATACAGGAAACCATCTATAATAAGGGCTTCTGTTCAGAAGTTTTAAGAAATGATGCCGAGTTTTTAACTTCCAGGATTTCCTAGAAGAAAGAGATCTATTGAAAATGACAAAAAATCTCTTCATATTGTAAAGCAAAGCAACTTTAATATTATCATAGAAAGCACCATAGGCAATGTAACGAGACTTATGAGCCTCAGATCCTTCCTGAGCTCTGAGCTCTGTCAGTCTAGGATTTGTAGAGATACTAGTGCTACCCACCTGAAGGGAATATACTTTTTCTATTTTCGGAGAGGAGGCTGGGGACCTATAATACTTTGGATACCAGTCTAACTGAAATGAGCTACAGACATCACAAAACCGGAAAAGATGCATCTTACGTACCGTGTGGTAGTTTCCTTCAAATAGGCATCCGCAGTCCTTCGGTTCTACGCACGTCATGCCGCTCCAGATGTAGCCCGGGTCACACTCGCAGCCCTCCACATCGGGCAGCCCGCACGCGGAGGAGGCAGTCGGGGTCCGGCAGCTGTCCTGGCAGGCAGAGGTGGAGTACGAGGAGTGGCTGTGGGGAGGGCACTGAAGTGCTAAAACAATGAAGGGAAATGCAATCATTGTCAGTAGGAAGATTCTGCCTAACGCTAAGTCTAACGCTAATAAGTCTTCTACGTAGCTCTCTGGCCGACTTGTATGGTAGACGACACCGGAGCTTCATCGTCAAAATCATACATCATAATTGATATTTCGAATGAGAGAAGATCGTAACAAACAGTAAGACGATGTGCTCACCACAGCCCGTCTGCTCCCTCCAACCGTCCAGGTGAATCCCTGCTGCTGCGCAGGCTTGAGCGTAATCCTGAACAACAGAGGCAGAACGTACTCAATAAGAGAGAAAATCATGTAAAACTATCTGTCAACCTCCCATTCACTCAATTATCTCAATGGTTTGTAATTTTGTTATCTTCTTTACGCTGTTTGAAGCTCTGAGTCAAACGTTGAATTTAGAAACTGTGAGGCTGTACAGTTCCACTAGAACATTGTGACATCAACCAAATCAGCTCCATTGGACTGTTATAGATACTCAAACTTCCCAAGAACTTCCTAGACTGGAGCTCTCTACCATACTCAACTACTCAAATATCAGACCTGGCCAAGTTCAGGGAGGAGGTCACGCAACATCTGAGAAACCACCAATAACCACGCTCTACCACTTCCTGGGTATGTTACCCCATGCCAGCAAAGGGATGTTGCCCAGTGCTAATCCGGAACCAAAATTTAAAAGTGTGCAAATATGTATCTTCTGTATTATTGTGTATTATGCGATTGTAAACCCTGCAGCAATTCAGCATTGGCTGCCATTGCATGGGTAATTTCGGGCCAATAAACCATTTATTATTATTATTATTTTAAAAAATGAATACCTCGAAGTCCTCGCACATCATGCCGTGGTCTGCCGTGCTGCCAGTCGCTGCCATGTCGTACACGCAGTCGTCCACAAAGCCGGCAGGTTCGACCGCGGCGAAACAGGCGCTGAACGGGCTGTTGGTGTCCTGTAGATGTCCGCAAAACTGCTGACTCTCCAGCTCCTGCACAAACGCCTGGTCGGCCTCAGCGATGTCAAACTGCTGGGAAGCCTGAACCGCAGGACAACTGTAAACATGAGAAAGGAGATACATTAGTCACATTAGACATTGGTTCTGTTATTCTGCACTCACACTGTCCAAACGCCTGGTCAGCCTTCGCGATGTCACACTGCTGGTAGGCCTGGACCGCAGGGCAACTGGAGGAGGGAGGTAGGTATTTCATTGGTTAATGGCTAAGCTTTGTCGGACATTCCTGGAAGAGTAAGGAAGTGATGATTAGCAATGTTCGCCTACGGGCTCAGAAGCATCGACTCCGTACATCCATCAACTGTGTGAGGTTTGTAGCAGTGCACTGGAAGGCTCGCCCGGAGCTATGGAGGAGTTATAGGAAGGGTCGAAGGGTAAGGGCCATGAACATCCGTAAAATCTTCACGATGGGATGATGATCAGCAATGACCAAGGAGGTTGAAATTAACCTCCTTGCAATAACATATAAATGAAGAGAAACGAGATACACTAATCACAAGAGAATTAGATTCTATATTCTTGCAGCTTTGTCACCCTAGGCGATATCACCCTACAGCACTGCAGAGCAATCGAGTTATTAGATTGATCACATCTTACCTAGATTCTGATCATTAGCATCTCTTGCCATTTTCAAGTTGTAGATATAACACCAATTTCCTAAGCAATGATTATTCTGTCATAAAAAAGGAAGGGAAAGAACGAAGGGATAGTGATTATACAGCATAAGTTAGTAGCTTATAAAATTGGACAATATTTGGGTCACAAATAATAAAATGTAAAAAGGAAACCAGATCACAAACCCTGGTTCGTCCTCCGCCACCCAGCTATTTCCGAACTCCACGCCGTTCTGTGCCGGGGTCTGGTCAGGTTTCACCAGGTCGTCTCCTTGGAGACCGTTCGCGTTGCCACAGAGACCGCCAACATGGCCGGCAAGGTGGGCAGGCAGCTCCACTGTGACACTATAAACATCAAGGTTGAGAAAACATCTAATATATACATTTTCTTCTTCTTTGTGCCCGAAAATCGCGGTAGGTGTTTCATCAGTTCCTGCTATTAATCAAATTACCATAGAAATCCTTAGAAGTTTTTTTTGTACTTAGCAATTATTTGTTTTTATTTCGTAGTAGTTAAAACGAGAAAGAGACCAATGTGGTCTATGCGTCGAAACCAACAAATAAGAGCAGAAAAGTAATAGATACTGTTTTATAGCACTTGTTGTTGTCCAAATTTTAAAAAGACTCAACCGCATGACCAATAGTGTATAAAAACGACAACACGTACTGATGGTTGCCGTTAAACGTGACGGTGATGCACAGGATGGTGTCGATGACGATGTTGTTCCCCTGCTGGGTGATGGACGCGAAACCTCCGAGACAGTAGGGCAGGGTTATCTTCAACCCGTTCAGCTGTGGTGGGCAGGAAAACGTGTTACATTACTGTACTTATGAGCTACACAAGCAAAAGGGTCATAAGCTACACTGCATCATCATTTACTCTGTCAAAAGCATTATCAGTTACACAGCTGCCCATATAAGGTAAACTGCCAATATAAGGTAAATTACCCATATAAGGTAAACAATCAAATATGGTCATACTCACGAAGACCTCCTTGCCCTGGGTTATGGAGATTGTCCATATAAGGTAAACTGCCCATATAAAGGTAAACTGCCCATATAAGGAAAACTGTCCATATAAGGTAAACTGTCCATATAAGGTAAACTGTCCACATAAGGTTAGTTACCCATATAAGGTAAACAATCAAATATGGTCATACTCACAAAGACCTCCTTGCCCTGGGTTATGGAGACTGTCTGTCCATATAAGGTAAAGTCCACGGAGTCCACAAACGACACACGCATGTTCCCTCTCCTGTTGGCGTTCCTGGCGGAAACCGTGAAGTCCTGGCCTCGGGACAGCACGTACTTACAGTTACCCTGGAAACACATACATACAGGTAAGTGTGCAGGTAAGGTAAAGGTAAGGTACAGACCATACTTGCAATTACCCTGAAAACACACAGGTAATCATGAGATCAAGGTAAACCCCTAACGTTAGCGACATCTCTTGTTGATAGTCCGTATGTACAGGTTAGGGGACAAACGTGCTTTTTGTGACACAGGCAGTGTGCAGTTGTGCAAACGATTACATTTGCAACTTTCCCATGATTATTTGAAAGACGTTTTGAATACTACTTTTAAAGTAATTTACACATAAATAAAACAATAATACATAACTGTCAATAGTTATTACAAATAATGTCATTCAATAACATCTTAATCATGAAATACCTGGAAATTGAACCTCTTTCCATCGAAAGTTCTGTAGTGAGGGTCTCCTCTCGCAGAGCACGTGACTCTGTCTAAAAACAAGTTTTGAAAAACGAGTCGACGTGGATTTAGAAAAGATGCCAATTATATGTGCAAAAATAACAAGTCCGGTAGACGGTTTCCTAAAATTTCAACTTAGAGTTTCATCTAGATTTTTTACATAATAGCATCCAGTTAATTTGGGAATCTAGTTTTAATTGAAACTACCTTCCACATTTCAGCTATCATAAACTTAAATAGCTTAACATCACACTGGTTGATGAAAATGAAGTAAAAATAAGTAGCACCCATTGATGACCCCTGGGGATTGGACCGATTCTGAAGATTTCTGGGACTGAATACAGAATTCTGGGAACTGGATTCAGAATTCTGGAACTGGAGCCATAATTCTAGGAACTGGAGTCAGAATACAGTAGAATTTCTATATATGCAGGTTGTGCAGAAAGAAAACAAAAACCAAGTTGAAGGACGAAAACACCAATTTGGAAGGTATGGGTGTTGGGAGGTATGATTCTGCAGAATTCTGACTTCAATTCACAGAATTTGAAAAAGTTTGCCTGCTGTTTCTAAAATTCTACAGCATTTTGCCGCCAGTTCCTTATTCTGGCTCCATTTCTCAGAATTCTGAAGAATTTCTCAGAATTCTGAAGAATTGGGCTAATCCCGAAGGCGTCATTAATGGCTGCTACGTATTCTTAACTTCATTTTACCTACCCGATGAGATATTAAGCCAACTATGTTTAAGATTGCTGAAATGTAGGAGCTAGTCCCAAATTACATAGGAATTCCAAAATCAAACTGGTGGCTGTTACATATAAACGCACAAGACTATGTAGGGAAACATGACAAGTGAATCAATCTAAAAGAAGATAAGCACCCACCTCCACAAAGCACGTCTCCGAGACACTCATTCCCAATGTTCACAACGTCGTCGTTCACTGCGTAACAATATGGAGGAAATGTTGTACAAAAAGAACAGCACTTAACAGACACTAACTGTTATTGAAAATAATTGCAACTCCATGCCACATCAATGACAATGGCAAATGATCGACGATATTGCCGTATATAATGTTGTGTAAATTCAACATGTAAGATATAAAATAAAACATACTGGGTGCGACTGGAGCCTGTGTTACTGGTTTGGCTGTTGTTGTAGTCGGCTTCAGAGTGGGAAGAGTCGGCACTGGGGAGATCCAAAGGCAACAGTTCATCAACCATAATACACGTTTTCATCGTTGAGGTGTGTTACGCTTTAGGTCAACTCGTCAGTTATGCAAAAACAGACCGAATCGAGCAAACAAAATCAGGCGCGATATTGTCTAGAATTTTACTTTGGTTGCCTACCTTGGGAAGAAGGCGTTGGTGTAGTGGTCGGCTTGGGCGTCTGGGTTGTAGTTGTTGGGGTTGGGGTTGTAGTCGGTTTTGGCGTTTGTGTTGTAGTTGTTGTAGGCTTAGGTGTTTGGGTGGTAGTTGTGGTTGGTTTCAAAGTCGTAGTTTCGACTGAAAGTAAAAGGAAAATGTAACCATATAACAGTGTGGAGTCCATTATCTTGTAGACCCGTATACTATTTCTATATGCAAATAGTTTCATGGTAAATATGGATGGTCATTGGTAAATAAGGTTCCGTCAAATGAATTCGTGTAAGGTGAATTTGGTTTGTCATGTTTATGCGACGGATGAATCCTTTAAGATGGGGTAAAAAAAAATATTCAGCCGAACGGATGTGCTTTTTTGCTTAGACAATGCAAGGTATTTTCACATATAACATCGCACCTTTTGACGACATCTTCTTCTTTAAGTCGTCCGAGGTGTCAAAGCCGAAAAGAGTGAAGAGTTATCGATTAAGTGATTGACTGACTAAAATATAAGCCTACCTTCGCACAGCTGAGACGACAGCGTTTCCTTAATATCGTCCAGGGCGTCGAAGTCGAAGACAGTCGAGACTCGGTCCGGACTCCCGGCGATGGCGGACAGCTCCTGGTAGTTAATCATCTCCGTCACACCGATAGCGAACGTGATCACGCCGTCGTTATGGAGATTCTAGGAGTAAATACAAACAACTTGTTTGTTAGTATACAACAGGAGATGGCGGACAGCTCCTGATAGTTGATGATCTCTGTCATGCCGATAGCGAACGTGATCACGCCGTCGTTATGGAGATTCTAGGAGTAAATACAAACAACTTGTTTGTTAGTATACAACAGGAGATGGCGGACAGCTCCTGATAGTTGATGATCTCCGTCACACCAATAGCGAACGTGATCACGCCGTCATTATGGAGATTCTATATTTAAAAAAAATACATTTTGTCAGCCAGTGAACACACGAATGATTTAATGTAGACTGTAGACTGTAGACAAGATAGGGCATTAACATTGAGAACTCGCATCATGCGATTCAGCCGATTTAGGCGTAAGCAAAGCGATTGCTCGTACATGGATAAAAACATACAGGATTGAATGACTCATCGTTGACTGTCTGGATATTTAGGGCACTATATTCAAAATTCATACATTTTCGTCAGTACAGAGAAAACGTTGATAGTGTAGTCCTTATCTTAGGTAATAATCGTGCAAATAAGTTATTTTATATTCATCGGCAATAACACTGGCAATAGTGAAGTTAGGGGCGGTACATTGTTACCTGAGAGAGGTGGACCACATCGTCCCCAGATTAAAAAGACATTGATAATGAAAGGGACGGCACTTTGTTACCTGAGAAGCGGATAATGTAAGGGACAGTACGTTGTTACCTGAGAGGGGAGGATGACGTCGTCCCCAGACCTTCCGTCCGTCACCACCACCACGATCTTGGGCACTCCCGGCCGGGCGCCGCTAGCAGAGGTCAGGGCAAGGTCACGGGCAAACGTCAGCGCAGAGCCTGGGAACACCACAGGACACACATTTCTTAGATTCATTTCGACAGCTGAAATGCCTCAATGATGATATTTATCAGATCGCATGTATCTAGTTCGAAATAGCAATGCCTGTATAGAATCCAACCTAAAACTTTGGAATGATTATTCTGTTATAACTATTTCCGTTGCTTCCAATGATCCCTGCAACATGGGACTGGTCTTACCACAACAGCCAATATCTAACACATTAAAGACCTGGTTGTTGGAGACTAGGAAAGGTCTTTGACTAATTGCTAAATTATGCGTGAATGATAAATCACGTGTGTGACTTAGTTCACGTGCCTAAAGCAATTGGTCATTCATCCTGACAAAAGCAGTAGACCGTCAAGATGTCTAAAAAAATTGTCGATCTTGTTTTTATTGATTGCGGTTAAATCCAGAGCAAAACGTCGATGGACAATACATTAGACAAAATAAAGATCCGATTTAAATGAAGATTGTAGCGTACCAGTGCTGGTCCCGCGGCTGATGACAGCGATGTTACTGATGGCGTTCTGCAGCCCGGCCAGAGAGCTGTGCGCGTTCAGAGCGAACTCCTGCTGCGGAGGGTAACGGTTAGGGATTGGGGCTAGGGTTACAGTTAGGGAGTAAAGAAAGATTGTAGCGTACCTGTGCTGGTCCCGCGGCCGATGAGAGCGATGTTACTGATGGCCTGCTGCAGCCCGGCCTGTGAGCTGTGCGCGTTCAGAGCGAACTCCTGCTGCGGAGGGTTAGGGTTAGGGAGTAAAGAAAGATTGTAGCGTACCAGTGCTGGTCCCGCGGCCGATGACAGCGATGTTACTGATGGCCTGCTGCAGCCCGGCCTGTGAGCTGTGCGCGTTCAGAGCGAACTCCTGCTGCGGAGGGTTAGGGTTAGGGATTGGGGCTAGGGTTACAGTTAGGTAGTATAGAAAGATTGTAGCGTACCTGTGCTTGTCCCGCGGCTGATGACAGCGATGTTACTGATGGCCTGCTGCAGCCCGGCCTGTGAGCTGTGTGCGTTCAGAGCGAACTCCTGCTGCGGAGTCGAGCTGTACTGCACCACCCCCACCTGGGTAGCCGACGGGCCGATGTTGAAGTGTCCAACAACGTTGTTCAGGAACGTCTTCACCTGAGAGATACGAGTACAAGATGGTAAGGAGCATGAGATGACTACTTTTTGTGGAGAAATTCGTTATTGCTTAAAAGGCTGTGATTATATGAGAAATTAATCTCCAGGCAGATCTAACGGCGGCAAAGACCGTATCTAACTGGTAAAATGAGTTTTCATCTGTGGCTATAAAACCTCTGTTTGCCAGCGGCAGCTGGATACGGTCATTGACACCTTAATTTAGATCTGCTTGAAGATTAATGAAAAATGGTAAAGTGAACGATGTTGGCGTTCAGTCTCTTGTCTAAAATTCCTAGAACTGGAGGTTCGCGGACGACACGTCGCTCTCCAATTCTGGACCTACTGCCCAGGTGGTGGCCAGCACAACAAACACCGACCTTCAGCTCGTGTCCACTTGGTTCCTCGACTGGGGACTTCAGTTACATCCAGATAAATGCAAGGTCCTCTGCATCAAGTCCCCTCGCAGTAGAGTACAGCTCCCCCCTATCTACATTGCAGGACAGATAGTTGAAGAAGTGCCCTTCTACACCCACCTAGGTGCCACCATCCACCAGACCTTACGCTGGACCGAACACGTCCAGACCACATCCAACAAGGCCAGGAGCACCCTTGGATTTCTGTGGAAACTCCGCGACAAGTTATCCCGGGAGGCCCTTGAGGTGGCGTATAACACAATGGTTAGACCCAAACTTGAATATGCCTCGGTACTGTTTGGGGACCTACCTTGTTCTGCAAGCAAGATACTGGAGAGAGTTCAGTACCAAGCAGGTTGCCTTATCACTGGAGCCTCGAGACGTACACCCTCCAGCATTGTCTTGCAGGAGCTCGAATGGGACAGTCTATCTACCAGACGACACTTTCACTCCTTGATTCTCATGTACAAGCTGGTGAAAGGTCTAGTCCCAACCCACCTACAACCGCTGATACCTGTCACACGAGGGGAACGAACACATGTACAGCTCCGTAACTCTGGGCACCTCCACTTGCCTCGCTTCAGGACCCAGATCTACAAGTCAAGCTTTATTCCTCACGCATCCAGACTCTGGAACCAGTTGCCTCAGGTAGTGAAGGAAGCGCCCAGTCTGAGCACTTTTAAGAACATGTGCAAGGCCCACCTCCTAACTCAGCCGAGGCATCAGGCACGAAGAAGAAACGGCCCCAGACTTGATAACATCCTGGCGGCCAGACGCCGCATGGACCAGTGTTTGTAGCAATACGAAGTGATAGTTAGGTATATTTATATTTATTACGCTGCTTTTTAGATTGTATTTACCGCTGTTTATTTATTTGCAGTCTATGTGATTTGTATTGTCTTGTGTGTGGGCCACGACACCAGCAACAGCTGCCTGTGGCCCACGTGTATTGTATCGTTTGCAATATCAATAAATCACAAATCACAAAAAATCACAAATCAACTCCTTCTGTACGGCTTAACATGTCATTAAAGCTTACAAAAGTCGCCACGTCAATGTCATAAATGAAAATTTCGGCAAATGTGGATATTTTGGCGTAGTCACATTTATCATTCCCTCACCTTTTCGAACTCGTATCCCGGTACACTGGCGGAGCCGTCAACAACGAACACGATGTCAGCCTGCATTTGGCAGGCAGCGGTGGAGGCGGGGGGAGTGGGCGTTGTTGTCGGCTTCGGCGTCTGGGTCGTGGTGGTTGGTGTCGGCGTTGTGGTGGGCTTGGGAGTCTGGGTTGTAGTTGTTGTAGGTTTCAATGTTGGAACTGTAGCACAAAAAGGAGGGTGTCAGCTTTCTAAGAGGGAATAGCTGGAAACACGTTCTACATAATTTCTGCTAGATCATGTTGATTACTTTCGCAAAGAAGGTCAATTTATGTCTCCGGGTGCACGATGTGTGTTTGTGTGTGAGTACACGCGATAATTGGAGGTTTGATAGGGGCGTCATCACGTGAGGTCCTATCAGTCTTTGCTTTGGATGCGTGCGCCTTCTAGCGATTCACAGGGATACTGCACAAGCTAATCCCCCTTAAACAAGGTGGAACCTATGTGGTATAATTCAAGTATACCTGAACGGCTTATCTGGTATGTCTTGGTGGGGCCCAGATATGAATAAATCTTCAAATTGTTTAGTATGAGAAACTTAAACAGAATAACATTATTGTATAACAATAACGTGTACCTACCCTGGTGACAACCATAGACGCCTTCCTGCAGACTCCACTCCGCCCCCGGCAGGCAGGACATCGGGGCGCAGCTCACCTGGAAGTTCGGCTGGCACTCGCACTGCTGACCGTCTTCTGTTCCCCATTGCTCCCCGAGCTAATAAAATACCATAAATGAACACCTGTTATGAGCCATTCATTCATTCATTCATTCGAATCAACGCACAACTACTACAAATACTGTATTTCAGTCTCTACGGACTAAGACACACATTACTAGCATAGATATATCGGATGTGTTAAAAACATCTTTATATTGAATAGTTAGATCATCATCAGTTTATATTTTAGAAAATCTTTCCTCGTTACGTGTTTTAACTTAGAGTACAATGCTGAATTGTAACCCTTTATAACATTTGAAGGAATTTCATAGCTATTGTTAAGTATGATTTTTGCAGGGAAGGGACAAGTGAAACAGTTTAGGTACACCAGGGCTTATCAACATTCATGGACCCAGGACGAGAGACGGTACCTTTGACTAGTGGAGCCATGTGTTCGTTCGTCTTCGTGTCTTAAGCAGCTTGCTCAACCACTTTTACGACGGGCAATGGGGTGCCCCAAAATCAGTTCAAAGACAGTGATTCACATTTTGGTCAACAGCACTGTGTTAGACCGATGAGCTGCTAGTTGAAGAACTAAGAACATCCTGTAAGAGGGCCTGCATGGGGGGTCCCGACAACGCTCTACGCTAAATTCGGAGGGCCGGCTACGTAATACGCTAAATTCAGAAAGACCCCTACGCTCTACGCTAAATTCAAACACCCTCCCCCCCCCCCCCCCCCCTACGTTCTACGCTAAATCATGGAGTGGTCGGCAACGTTCTACGTAAAATTAAAACGGCCGATTACGCTCTACGTAAAAGGGGCATGCAGGCCCTCCTGTAACATACCGTGTGATAGTTCATCTCGTGCAGACATCCGCAGTCCTTGGGCTCCACACACGTCATGCCGCTCCAGATGTAGCCCGGGTCACACTCGCAGCCCTCCACATCGGGCAGGCCGCACGCGGAGGAGGCAGTCGGGGTCCGGCAGCTGTCCTGGCAGGCCGAGGTGGAGTACGAGTAGTGGCTGTGGGGAGGGCACTGCAGCGCTGGAGGGAACAAACAAGCAAATAAATAAATAAACAAATAAATAAATAAACAAAGAAACAACATGAATATGAACAGAGGTGGAGTACGAGTAGTGGCTGTGGGGAGGGCACTGTAGGGCTGGAGGGAACAAACAAACAAACAAACAAATAAATAAATAAATAAATAAACAACATGAACATGATCAGAGGTGGACTACGAATAGTAGCTGTGGGGAGGGCACTGTAGGGCTGTAGGGAACAAACCTACAAATAAATAAATAAATAAATAAACAAAACAAACATGAACAGAGGTGGACTACGAATAGTAGCTGTGGGGAGGGCACTGTAGGGCTGTAGGGAACAAACCTACAAATAAATAAATAAATAAATAAACAAAACAAACATGAACAGAGGTGGACTACGAATAGTAGCTGTGGGGAGGGCACTGTAGGGCTGTAGGGAACAAACCTACAAATAAATAAATAAATAAATAAACAAAACAAACATGAACAGAGGTGGACTACGAATAGTAGCTGTGGGGAGGGCACTATGGGGCTTGAAGAAAGGAAAATTTAGCCACACATGCACTCATAGAAAAACGCTTCTTTTAAGCCAGTATTGAGAAAGGAATGAATCGAAATCTGTTGTTCAAATTGCTGTAGGAACTTGAAAATTTAAATCGTGTGCGAAATACTACATAGTGTTTACAAAATTGATGTGACTAGACTAAGTGTTCGTGCTCACCACAGCCCGTCTGTTCCCTCCACCCTTCTATGTGAATCCCGGCCGCTGCACAGGCTTGGACGTACCCCTGAACAAAACAATAAGGAAATATGAAATTCAACATCCAAATGTCATACTAGTATTATGTCTGGGATAGAGGAATAGAACACCCCCTTGTTCTATTTCAATTCAAAACTGGAAAAAGGCATAGAAAATAAATGATTTGTACTATATGCGTTGCAATATGACCGTTGATCATCAAGTAGAAGTTACCTCGAAGTTTTCACAAATGATGGCATGGTCTACCCTGCTACCCGTCGCCGCCATGTCTTGATGATTTTTGATTTTTGTCATCCATAGGTTGTTTAAAGCTCTGAGTAAATCCCTGTATTTTACATATTGTGAGGCTGTACACTGAAGTAGCTGTTTGGCACCCCATTCTCTATTGGTTACAGAGTTAGGCAGTAGTGAGAAGGTTAACCTTTAGCACACTGAAGTAGCCGTTTGGCACCCCATTCTCTATTGGTTACAGAGTTAGGAAGCAGAGAGAAGGTTAAATCATGGCTACCTCGAAGTTTTCACAAATGATGGCGTGGTCGGCCGTGCTGCCCGTCGCTGCCATGTCGTACACGCAGTCGTCCATGAAGCCCGCAGGTTCGACCGCGGCGAAACAGGCGCTGAAGGGGCTGCTGGAGGCCTGCATCTGTCCGCAGAACTGCTGACTCTCCAGCTCCTGGGTACAGTGGTGGCAAAGTATTGGACATCAAAAAAAGGCTCGTTTAGGAATCTTTATAATGCTACTGTCACATTTACTAGACGGGGCCCGGGCGGGCTGTTTGCGGAAACAAAAAAAGTGTATTTTCATAAATTTGCACGAACTATGCTCTTGAATAATTTTGGCTACGTTTGGTGTTTTTGTTGTCTTCTATATCATACTTTTCGTTCCCAAAGACTGACCGGCCGGGCCCCGGATTGGAAATGTGACCCTAGGATTACAGGAAATCCCACATTTTTCGTTCCGTTTCAAGGCATCCTCAATTGATTTAAAGGTTTACGCCTTTTAAGTAGCTAGTGGTAGTGCAATGCGGCTTCGCTACGTCTCGCGTTTTTGGCCAAGCACACCGGGTCACCCTACTCTTCTCGGGTGTGCCGGGTTCTTTTACGTGTAGAGGTGTTACAAATATGTAACTCCAACAGTGATATAACGTTGCGTTATTTTACTGTTAGAAACATGTAACTCCCTAGGGTAGCAACAACTTAAGCCACATTTGGTTATGCAGCTAAGGTGGGTGCCAACTACTACTATCACACCCGTAGCGTCATTTTACTGTTAGAAAGATGTAACTTCCTAGGGCATCAGCAACTAAAGCCACATTTAGTTATACAGCTAAAGTGCCAACTACTAGTATTGCACCGGAGGGGAGTCATCAAACGCACAAACGAAGACTTTTCAAACGTTTACCTGCACAAACGCCTGGTCAGCCTGGGCGATGTCGAACTGCTGATCAGCAAGAACGGCGGGGCAGCTGGAAACAGGAGTCGGGATAGATTTGTAACTGTACCAGGAAATTCATGATATATAAACATAGCTAGATACACGCCTGGTCAGCCTCCGCGATGTCAAATTGCTGGGAAGCAAGAACCGCGGGGCAGCTGGAGGAGGGAGCGTATATTATATGAACAACTATATAATTAATAAAATATCACTCAACATAGGCACAGCCTCGTTACTCTAACAGGGTACCCTACTGGCTGAGCTTCAAGGTGAATATGTCTGTAAAAAAAGCCATCAATGTAGAGGTTTCATTATCGTGACATCAAGTTATATATCTTTTTATTTCCGAAAATGATTTCATCAGGTTGGTAGAACATAGGATATTTGGAGTTTCTTTTTACACAACCAGGAATCTCACCTGCTGACGATTCGGTGTCTGTCACCTACATCGGCTACTTATAGCGGCGAGAAGCAGTACACCAGTCAGAAGCTCTGAAGAAGGTATCTGACAGACACCAAAACGTCAGCAGGTGAGATTCCTGGTTGTGTAAAAAGAAACTCCAAATATACTCTCTTTTTATTGTCCAGAACCAAGATCTAAAAAAAAAAACCACCTGAGGTCGTCTTCAGCCACCCAGCTGTTTCCGAACTCCACGCCGTTCTGTGCCGGGGTCAGGTCAGGTTTCACCAGGTCATCTCCTTGGAGACCGTTCGCGTTGCCACAGAGACCGCCAACATGGCCGGCAAGGTGGGCAGGCAGCTCCACTGTAACGCTGTGAGTACCGAGAGAGGTTAGGGTAAACTGATAACGTCAAGATATTGTGTTGGACAAACATACAGGCTTACATTGAGATTGATGTTTACCATGTGCGACATCATATCAATATCTGCACACTATAACGTTTCCATGTATCAAACAAACGTCCCGACTAATAAAGTAGAGTGGATTCATTCCTCAAGCTAACCGACATCTTTCACTCCGCAGTCGTCCCTCAGTAAGACATCCTGACTTATGTTATTATCACATCGAGGTGAGCTGTTTGATGTACATCATTACAACCTTAACTGTACATCAGACAGAGCTATATGACGCAAAAACAAACCGATTGGTTGCTATAGCAACAATTTGCTCTGATATCTAAAGTCAAAACACATGTGTTATGTTTCCTAGATGCAGTAAGCTTGTTTTGATTTTCTACGCTTTACTAATATACAGTTTCTGTGCGAAAAGGAGAGGCCTTATTGTCATTTCAGTCATCAAAAACACACAAGCTTGCAAAGTACGCTGCAATGCTGTAGGATAACGCCAGGTAAATCATTTTTTAACTTGACCTTTGTTTCTACAACCACAATTAACCTACCAAAAATCATAAAGATCCATCAAAGGTTTCTCGAGTTATGCTCTTGACATAAATACAGACCCAGCCCACAGCTGGCGTTACCAAAAATATTACCTCCTTGGCGAAGTTAAGGATACAAGAAACAGTGTTGAAAAATAAACACAAGGAAAACACGTACTGGTGGTTTCCATCAAACGTGACGGTGATGCACAGGACGGTGTCGATGACGATGTTGTTTCCCTGCTGGGTGATGGACGCGAAACCTCCGAGACAGTAGGGGAGGGTGATCTTCAGTCCGTTCACCTAAGGCGACAAATTATTTGTTATTATCTTTTCCGAGAAGTTTATTCTAAGTAACCTTTTTATGTATGTATGTATGTGTATGAATAGTATAACTCAAAAAGGTCTGAATTGATTATCTTCATATTTGGTATGTTACGGTTAGTAGGTTTTTATGAGACCTTGAATGTCAGTATAAAATCAACAAGCTTGAGAAAAAAAAGACATTGTGCTACTTTTTTTTCCGATATCTGAAAAAAAAACTAAAGAGCAGATTCTAAAATCCAATGTAAATGTACTCATTTTACTCATAAACCTCATTGCCCTGGGTTATGGAGCCTGTCTGCCCATATAAGGTAAACTGCCCATATACGGTAAATTGACCATATAAGGTAAACTGCCCATATAAGGTAAACTGCGCATGCAATATAAATTGCCCATATAAAGGTAAACTACCCATATAAGGTAAACTGCCCATATAAGGTAAACAATCAAATTTGGTCATACTCACAAAGACCTCCTTGCCCTGGGTTATGGAGATTGTCTGCCCATATAAGGTAAAGTCCACGGAGTCCACAAACGACACCCGCATGTTCCCTCTCCTGTTGGCGTTCCGGGCGGAAACCGTAAAGTCCTGGCCGCGGGACAGCACGTACTTACAGTTGCCCTGGAAACGCGCAGGTGAGGTACAGGTGAGCCACAACTAGCCTTGGGATAAGACGTTCTTACAGTAATCAGATATAGCTAAATAAATATTTTTTTGAAATAGAATCTATCTACAGCTCTAGTAAAAGATGCACTGACATTTAAATCCGAGATGAACGCAGTAAGTCAATGTAAGAAAAAATTAGCTTGACCAGCTCTACCAGAGCTGTTATAATTGTACAAGAAGAACATAGCCACCAAATATGGTATTGCCTACGATCACCAATCGTTACCTGGAAGTTAAACCTCTTCCCATCAAACGTTCTGTAGTGGGGATCTCCCCTCGCTGAACACGTGACACGGTCTGTAAATATTCGTGAAAAAAATGTTGATTATGATGTTAAGTCCAACTGACCCAGGCGACTTCATAAGACGCATATGGGTGGCGCCCATTTTCATTTCAGTAGCCCTTGGGCCACACAGTTGTGCAAGCCACTACAGCAGGGGGCTGGTCCGCTGGTAGTTATTTGTGTTTAACTACCATGTATGGATTGTTGATGAGCATAAATGAAATCATTAAAGACCCCAGTAAAACTATATAAATACGGGATAATGTAAACTATAGCCTTCAGTATGCGTCTGGCAGCCGTACAGTGCACATCAGTGGAGGCCTGGCTGAGAAAGTTTACCATGTACAAGTTACTCTTCAAGTCATGTATGAATTCTATAGATAACATATAAGAATTTGAAGTATGGCCACACATAAAAAAGTTAGCTTGAAGGACAGTTAGCCAAGAAATAAAGTAATGACAACACTGGCTTGCAATTTAGTTTGAGACATTGGCTAGCAGTTATATGCACTGTTCTACAGAGCCCTATTCTATGCTGGTTACAACAACAAGAAGACGCAAAAAATCCCAAGTCATATTTCTAGACACACAACCTAGGCTAATGTTGGGAAGACATTGGAAATTTATATCCATTTAGACACTCTAACACAACGTTGACAGGGTCGATTTGAAAGTTTGAAAATTTGAACAAGGTTGGCTTCCCCCAAACTGAAAGTTGTAGATAGCATTGTCTTGATTATCCAAGGGATCTTATCTGATTGAAACTTCCTTGGATTATGTGACTTTTTGATAGATATCTGGGCCATTCTGCATGGTTTGATACTGTTCATAGAAAAACCAGTACAGAAAAAAGTTTGAATTCTCTGACAGTTATTATGGTAATCTGTCCCTGCTATTGTCCCAGGCTGGCAGCCATCTAATCCTTTTATGAATTTATGTGGTTATGGGGGATTAATCCAGCCCTCAACCTGCTGGGCAGCTCACAGTAGGAGCACTCCCTTTACGACTTCCCCAGGGCAAGGTTTTGGTTCCTTTAACTGCTCTTTATGATAGTTTCACCGGCCCGACACGATAGGTACATTTATAAAAGAAGGTAACTCGCACTCGCATTAGAAACATAAGGTGGAAATTTCGTGATAGCAGTTTTACGCTTAAGATGAATACAAATAAAACAGTCCATGCAAATGTCTTGAAATTCATCAATATTCGTTGAATTCTGTTCCTCATTTTTTTCTGCTACTCGAAACAAGTTATATCTATACTATTGAGGGAGATCATAGGTTACTGTTACATTACAAACACCATATAGGAATGAATGGCAGCTAGGAAATATAGTGACTCCCCACCTCCACATAACACGTCTCCGAGACATTCGTTTCCGATGTTCACAACGTCGTTGCTCACTGTAACAAGACATGGGAAGCAAAATTAGAGTTAGTGCTCATTCTCTTGAAATAGAGAGAGGCCGGTATAGAAAATTACCTATATACGAAAGACATTATAAGTATGGCAGTACAAATGCCGTGGAAGACGAAATACACCTTATTTCAAACTGTTCATTTCATGATAACTCACGAAATGAGTTGTCTATCCAGACCACTAAAATCTATCCGAATTTCTCTAAGCTTACAGACAAAGAAAAGGCCATTCTTCTTTTAACTACCAAGACCCCACAAATTATAGAAAAGGTGGACATTACGTCTTCTATTGCTTACAAAAGAGAAGTCAAACCCTTCCTAATTATAGACAATGACGTTTGTATAATTTAGATAAGCAGCTTTTATACCTATTTTGTACACGGTTCTTTTATGTACTATGTTATTTACATTTAGCCTCGGGGCATGAATTTGCAATAAACTTATTATTATTAGTATTAACGTGTGATTTCGTCTCATCTTATTCATTCCAAAACAGTTCAGGCTGAATAATATCCACATGTTACATGGTTATGACATCAGAAAGTTGCGATATCGTAAAATATGTTCCTCTCTGTTGTTCTGGGCAGTAAATCAGAAAGTTAATAGATGGCTTAATCAACATAATAATAACATAACGAACTACATGAAAACATTAGTACAACAAGGTCAACTGGTCAATTTGGTATAAGTAGGGTCCTACGAGCTGATTCATTACAATGACGTGTGTGAGGAGTGACGTAGGTGAATGAATGACGTGTGTGACGTATGCGGGCAGATGTATGACGTACGTGTATGACGTGTGTGACGTATGCGGGCAGATGTATGACGTACGTGTACACGAGGTGTGTGACGTGTGTAGATGTACGGCAACTGTACACAAGGTGTGACGTATGCAGATGTCTGACTTATGTTTAAAGTATGACGTACTTGGCGCATCCTCCTGTGGTGTTACTGGCTTCAAAGTTGTCGGCTTAGGAGTGGGGAGAGTACCCGGCGTTGGGGTTGTGGTTGGCTTGGGTGTTTGTGTTGTTGTCGTCGTTGGTTTAGGAGTTTGGGTTGTAGTTGTTGTTGGTTTCAACGTCGTGGTCTCAACTGAAACAAAACCATGATAAGAATAAAATTATCATCTTCGGGTAACAGTCAATGGATAAAAAGAAACAAACTATTAGAATTCTTTATTGACGACAGATAGAGCAGGCACAGGCTGAACTGTGTGGACTCCTCAAAGCTTCAAACTAGTCGTGCGTCTAAAATTAATGTCCTTTATCATATGTGTGGCCTTAACTCATGACGCATAAACGCTCTTTCAAAATTGCAAAATTCTTAGTAAAATGTTACGCTAGAATACATCGCTGTCAACAACTGTAGACACAATGGGCAAATCTTAATTTATAGGCCTCATGACAGCTAAATTGCATTGAAAAATAGCTTTGATATACAGTTCATCATCGGTGTTGTCTTCCTTATCCAGACCGCCTCCTTGATCCACCGGTGATGAACCGAGACGAGGGGGGATACAAACTTAGCCATATTTGGGACAGTGTTCTCACCGCAAAAGCGCCACCTACATCGGCTACTTATAGCGGTGAGAACCAGTACTCCAGTCAGAAGCTCTGAAGAAGGTGTCTGACAGACACCGAAACGTCAGCAGGTGAGATCAATACCTGGTTGTGTATAAAGAATCTCCCATATCCTATTTTCTACCAACCTGATGAAATTATTTTCGGAAGCTATGATATACAAATATAACAATAATATAGCAATATACAAATCTACCTTCGCACAGCTGAGAGGACAGGGTTTCCTTAATATCGTCCAAAGCGTCGAAGTCGAAGACAGTCGAGACTCGGTCCGGACTGCCGGCGATGGCGGACAGCTCCTGGTAGTTAATCATCTCTGTCACACCGATAGCGAACGTGATCACGCCGTCATTATGGAGATTCTACAGTAAACATAAACAACTTGTTGGTTAGTAAACAAGTGACGGCCTGAATGATGTAAATAACATTTTCATAATAATAAATGAGACAAAAAGGCACAGATCTTCATAAATATCAAATATTAAAGTTCATAATTTTTTTCTATTGAATCATAAACTAAAGATAGAATGTTCTTTAAGTGCAATATGTTGACCTTGATGTGTAAGGGACGGTACGTTGTTACCTGAGAGGGGAAGATAATGCAAGGGACAGTAGGTTGTTACCTGGGAGGGGAGGATGACGTCGTCTCCAGATTAAAAAGACATTGATAGTGTAAGGGACGGTGCGTTGTTACCTGAGAGGGGAGGATGACGTCGTCCCCGGACCGTCCGTCCGTCACCACCACCACGATCTTGGGCACTCCCTGCCGCGCGCCGCTAAAAGGTTGCAGGGCAAGGTCACGGGCAAACGTCAGCGCGGAGCCTGTCAAAAGAAGGACCAAGATTTCTTTGATATTCATGGATCGTAACACTGTTTTATAACATTCGCACAGTTCCATTAATTTTTTTGCGGTCAGAATCGTCGTATAGGCTGTCAGTGTTTTGATGTTGAAGGATTTCTAAGCAGGCTGTAACAGAGGCACCGAATAACATCTAAGACAGTAGTTTCGTAACGAGACAGTTGAATGCCGCACGACACAAGTCTAATAAAACTTCCAGTTTGCGATCGTAAGACGTCCTTATGAAAAATGTGACCAAAGGCAACATTGTGGTATTGAGAAAGACGTTTTCAACAAGTCGTTATGATTATAATCACTGCAAAAGATCCATTACGACGAAAATGGAAACTTTTCAAGACAACGGCTAGAATAAAAAAACAAAAGGCTAGTGATAGCAGAAATGGCAAACCAGTGCTCGTCCCGCGGCCGATGACAGCGATGTTACTGATGGCGTTCTGAAGACCGGCCAGAGAGCTGTGTGCGTTCAGAGCGAACTCCTGCTGCGGAGGGTTAGGGTTAGGGATTGGGGCTAGGGTTACAGTTAGGGAGTAAAGAAAGATTATAGCGTACCTGTGCTGGTCCCGCGGCCGATGACAGCGATGTTACTGATGGCCTGCTGCAGCCCGGCCTGTGAGCTGTGCGCGTTCAGTGCGAACTCCTGCTGCGGAGGGTTAGGGTTAGGGATTGGGGCTAGGGTTACAGTTAGGGAGTAAAGAAAGATTATAGCGTACCAGTGCTGGTCCCGCGGCTGATGACAGCGATGTTACTGATAGCCTGCTGCAGCCCGGCCAGCGAGTTGTGCGCGTTCAGAGCGAACTCCTGCTGCGGAGGGTTACGGTTAGGGAGTAAAGAAAGATTGTACTGTACCTGTGCTGGTCCCGCGGCTGATGACAGCGATGTTACTGATGGCCTGCTGCAGCCCGGCCAGTGAGTTGTGCGCGTTCAGAGCGAACTCCTGCTGCGGAGGGTTACGGTTAGGGAGTAAAGAAAGATTGTACTGTACCTGTGCTGGTCCCGCGGCTGATGACAGCGATGTTACTGATGGCCTGCTGCAGCCCGGCCAGTGAGTTGTGCGCGTTCAGTGCGAACTCCTGCTGCGGAGGGTTACGGTTAGGGAGTAAAGAAAGATTGTACTGTACCTGTGCTGGTCCCGCGGCTGATGACAGCAATGTTACTGATGGCCTGCTGCAGCCCGGCCAGTGAGTTGTGCGCGTTCAGAGCGAACTCCTGCTGCGGAGGGTTACGGTTAGGGAGTAAAGAAAGATTGTACTGTACCTGTGCTGGTCCCGCGGCTGATGACAGCGATGTTACTGATGGCCTGCTGCAGCCCGGCCAGTGAGTTGTGCGCGTTCAGTGCGAACTCCTGCTGCGGAGGGTTACGGTTAGGGATTGGGGCTAGGGTTACATTTAGGGAGTAAAGAAAGATTGTAGCGTACCAGTGCTGGTCCCGCGGCTGATGACAGCGATGTTACTGATGGCGTTCTGCAGCCCGGCCTGTGAGCTGTGCGCGTTCAGAGCGAACTCCTGCTGCGGAGTCGAGCTGTACTGCACCACCCCCACCTGGGTAGCCGACGGGCCGATGTTGAAGTGCCCAACAACGTTGTTCAGGAACGTCTTAACCTGAAGGAGTTTACAACAAAAAAACATATAAGTTTTGACAAAAAAGGAAATTTTCTACTAGAATGTGAAAAGGTAATATTGCAGTTCCATACTTTTTAGATTTATTTTTTTGCAACGAGGCGACAGTGGTTTTCCACCACGAAGAACTACCAAGACATTTATAGATGTTTCACTCAGAATAAGAGTATTGTCTGCATCTATACAGATATCTGCTGGTATGAACTTGATTCAAGTACCTTTCCGGGTACGATATGAAAAATACGTAACTCAGTCGAATTGCAAGTTGACTGCCTTTGAGCAAGTTATCAATCACTGATAATATTGTCCACAAAGAGATGCCTCATGTCAAACACAACCTCAATGATAGGTTCTTACCAAAGCTTCATTTAACACAGTATTCTCTTACTTTGACGAACTCGTATCCAGGGATACTGGCGGAACCGTCCACAACAAACACGATGTCAGCCTGCATCTCACAGGCGACTGACTGTCCTGGTGTGGGCGTCGTGGTTGGTTTGGGCGTTGTAGTTGTTTGTGTTGGCGTTGTAGTCGGTTTGGGCGTTGTAGTTGTTTGTGTCGGTGTTGTAGTCGGTTTGGGAGTTTGGGTTGTGGTTGTTGTAGGTTTGACAGTCGTGGTGACAACTGAAATTCAAATGATAAGTTGTATCAAATCTCTGAACTCCCAACAATAAACATGTACTTCTAGCTCAGAAAATATCAACATGTTTGTCTCTATGCACTCTTAACAGGTGTGATATTTGCACGTACGTTGGTGACATCCGTAGACGCCGCCCTGCAGACTCCACTCCGCGCCAGGCAGGCAGGACATCGGGGCGCAGCTCACCTGCCAGTTCGGGAGACACTCGCACTGCTTACCGTCCGAGGTGCCCCACACTTCCCCCAGCTGGAAAACACAGCCTCCCGTCAGAGAGTGTGAAGGATCTCATAGAATGTGCCTAGGAGATTTCTAGAACATTCTGTGTATATCTAACTTCGGCAAGCCATGGTCAAAGGCTTTCAAAATAGAGACTGCCGTTTGCAGATTTAAGCGAAACATCACTTAAAGGAACGTAGATGGCCAGTCTTCTTTTCGGGAACCAAAAAGACAACATTTTAATTTATTCAAAGTTTTATTATTAACTCTAGGCTCTAAATCTTTCCTGCTGTTGGTATAAAAATTTGTTGCACTCAGTGCTAGATGAAACAAATATGATGAACACACAGTGTGATAGTTCATCTCGTGCAGACATCCGCAGTCCCTCGGTTCCACACACGTCATGCCGCTCCAGATGTAGCCCGGGTCACACTCGCAGCCCTCCACATCGGGCAGGCCGCACGCGGAGGAGGCAGTCGGGGTCCGGCAGCTGTCCTGGCAGGCAGAGGTGGAGTACGAGTAGTGGCTGTGGGGAGGGCACTGCAGGGCTGTAGAGAATCGGTGTGCAAAGGAGCTATCAGAGGTGGCACACTCATCAACTTATACCGTGTTCAAAATCATCTTTATTGCAGAGGTAAAACACAAAAGACACACTTTTAAAACCAACCACATACAAGATGAATTAATTAAAAACCTAGGCCGACCCCTTACTCAGATCAATACAAATCTGGAGGGTGCAAGGTAAAAATTATGTGCATCCGACTTCCGATACGTATATACAGGCTGTATTGCACAAGTTTAACGATATTTGAAGTATTGCACTGTTAGTGATACATGATAATAATATTATCTCAAAATGTACATAGCTCTCAACGGCTGGAAAACAGCCCGGACGGTGATTCCCACACAGGGGTGTTCCTTGCGCAATATATTGCGTAGGACGTACAAAGGGCGCAGTGCCCTAGCCTTTGTTTCAGCTTTCTAACTTCACAATCCTTCCTGCCTACAGGACACAGTGATTTCAACTTCTTAATGTTCTCGCTATTAATCCAACCCCTGCTCCCCACCTCTATTGTAACCACTGTAGCACTATATTGACTATGGGAGATTATCTCCTCCTTAAGGTTTTCGTACTTTGCCATTTTCCTATCAACAGCTGCTTGGGCATTTTGTTCAAATGGTACAGTGAGTTCAATCAGAGTCAGTTTCTGTTCAGTTGTGTTTTGTATGGTAATGTCCGGTACTAGGGAGGTAGGCAGGATGTCCGGGGGTACTGTTGTGTGTGTCCCGCCCTCTAGGACGTCAGGACTCAGGTCACATCTTATTGTAACTGGAGTCTCCGTCATGGAGTGCCAAAGCTGTAGAGTAGTTACCAGTTCCTTCAGCACACTATTGTGGCGCCAAGTGTATCTGTCCGTCAGCGCCACTGGACAAGCATTCAGGACGTGACGAAGTGACTGATGACCTTGACACAATGGGCATTTTGTTGAGAGGAGCTTTCCCCAACGGACTAAGTTGTCCCGAGTTGGGAGCCAGTTGATCATCCCGTTCACAGCGAACTCGAAGACGCCTCGGGGGGCATTGTGCAAGGAACTTCTCCAACTTAAGTCAGTTCTTTCAGCTTCCAGCAGTTCTGTCCATCTTCCTTGTACCATAAGTGTGCTGCAGTGGTCCTCGAGTTTACTGTCATTGGCCTTTTGCAGCCGGGCTTTGGTTATTTGGCATAGTTGCTTTTTGGTTTGCTGGGAGTTCACTTGTCTGTTTTGGGGATCATCGGTGGACAATGTTGTTAGACTTTGTTCGACGATGGAGTGGCATTCCAACGTTCCCATTGACTTCCGTGTGAGAGCCGATTCCCTTTCTACTTTCGCCTCAAGTGCATTCCTGACGCTGTCGTCCCCTGTCGTCAGGGCCGTTGCTATTACATTCGCGTGTTGTTGCATATAGAGTTGTTCCACTGCAACTTATACCGTGAGTGTTATGTAACTATATTCCGGTCCCATAGACAACACTGATAATGCGTCATATAATGCTGAATTGTCGTTAGCAAGGCCACCATGCTAATTGAAAGGGTAGTCAATGACAATGAGCATAAAACAGAAGTGAGCATAGTCTGACATCAGAACATGCCAGCGCACATCAGCACATCTAACAAGTAGGACAGTCTGCTCACCACAGCCGGTCTCCTCCCTCCATCCGTCCAGGTGAACACCAGCCGCTGCACAGGCTTGGACGTATTCCTAAACAGAAAAGACACGACATACTTTATCAAGAGCAGAGACCACGACCCTAGATTCAAGAAGGCATTTTGTTTATCGATTGGCTGGGTTAAGGGGTTTGGTACTGATTTGTTGCTCATTTGTTGATGTTTTCTTAGGTCGATGTGTCACAAATACACACAAAATCAGCTGCAGTTCTAGAGGAAGCTGCAATAGGAATAAACGTGATTACTTCTTTCTGTGTTCAAAGAAAATGCACATTTTGGGTTAGAGCATGTTTTAGTTTTATCACATTCACACTTGAAAAGGAAAATACCTCAAAGTTTTCACACATGAGGCTGTGATCACTCGTGCCTCCAGACGCCGCCATGTCGTAAACACACGTGTCGATGTACTCTCCGGGCGCGACCGCGGCGAAACAGGCGCTGAACGGGCTGTTGGTGTCCTGTAGATGTCCGCAGAACTGCTGACTCTCCAGTTCCTGCACAAACGCCTGGTCGGCTTGGGAGATGTCGAACTGCTGGGAAGCAAGCACGGCGGGGCAGCTGGAAACAGGAGTCGGGATAGATTTGTAACTGTACCAGAAAATTCATCTTATACAAACATTAGATACACGCCTGATCAGCCTTGGCGATGTCAAACTGCTGGGAAGCAGGCACGGCTGGGCAGCTGGAAACAGAAAGAGAGTTTGTAGCATGAAAGGCCATGCTTTTCACTCATCGCATGCAATTACAGATTGCTTATTTCATTTTTCTTGTTTAGCAAACATTCCTATTATAAATTGAATGGATTTTTGGGTGAGATCTAATTGGCTCTGTTACGAGTCGATTCTGGTCATCTGCATTCTTATCTGTGTTAGTCATTTGAAGCATGACGTGTACTTAGAAAAGTTATCCATCTTGCAATATATATATGTCAACCTCTTGCTGCTAAAATAAATATGTGAACTACCTTCTATAAGAAAACAAGGTAGAAAAATCTCAGATGCAAAAAAGATAAAGCGGTCGGACTTCCGACAAAGGACGAAGCATGACGCTTTCTCATTAGCTAGTAGTGCATTGCGGCTTCACTAATGATGTGGGATTCTTATTAATTCAGAAATAAGACAAGAGGTACCGACCTGACGTCATCATGAGCTACCCAGCTGTTGCCGAAGTCCACGGGGTCAGCGGCCGGGGTCTGGTCAGGTTTGACCAGGTCGTCTCCTTGGATACCGTTCGCGTTGCCACAGAGACCACCAACCGTCGAGGCAAGGTGAGGGGGAAGCTCCACTGTTACACTGGAAATATATGTACGAAAACGTCTATGAACTACAGCAAGGAGAAAAAGTACAAAATGCACTTAGATTTTTACCATTTTGCAACAAATGAGGTTGCATTATTCTTGGTGTTTTTTTCTCATGTTGTACATTCATCAGACCTCATGGTCATCCGTGTATACAGCCCTTTATGCATGAATACACAATAAAGATTTTCATACATTTATACCTATACTGTATAAGAGCTTGCTGACAGACAAAACGATATAACACAGTCATTCGCATATCAGCCCTTCATCATTTTAAGATACACGACATGTACAACGCATATACACATAGTAAAACAGTCAGTACAAATTGCGTCGATGAGAAATGACGTCACATACCGGTGGCTGCCATCGTACGTCACAGTGACGCACAGGATGGTGTCGATGACGATGTTGTTCCCCTGCTGAGTGACGGACGCCAGGCTGCCAAGGCAGATCGGCAGGGTCCACTTCACTCCATTGATCTAGGTAGAATATGCAATGTTCGGTATTTGTAAGTCATTTTTGCGGAGAAAGCAGTCATGTTTACTTTGTTTCGTCTGCTATGAAACACATCTCTTTCAATTCAAAATAGCAGGAATATTGTTTAGCATTTCGGTTTTTCTTTGTTCTTAATGTCAACTGATGATAGAAATGTACTTAATTTAAGGCTGACAAGCGAAAATGACGGAAGACTGTTTTTTTTCGTTTGTCCTAAACACGTCTTATCAAATTTGCATTTGATATGATAAAAAATTCATATCAAAGGTAAATTTGAAATAATCTAATTTTCTGATGAGGAAATGTGACTAAAACATATACATTTTACCACGCTTAAGACGATAATATGGAGGTAAGATTTTGATAAATTTGGAATACTTACAAAGACCTCCTTGCCCTGTGTAATGGTAATGAGGTTTCCGTACAGCTCGAACTCCACGGCGTCCACAAACGACACGCGCGTGTTCCCTCTCCTGTGCACGTTCCGGGCAGAGACTTTGAAGTCCATCCCTCTGGACAGGACGTACTTGCAGTTGCCCTGGAAATAATGATTTGTACTTATTAATATAATATAAAGATTGTCAACTGTCATTGATTGTTTCAACAACGTTGATTTCATTGAGGGAGGATACAAGCGTAGCCACGTTTGGGATTGTGTTCTCGCCGCAAAAGCGCCTCCTACATCGGCTACTTATAGCGGCGAGAAGCAGTACTCCAGTCAGAAGCTCTGAAGAAGGTGTCTGACAGACACCGAAACGTCAGCAGGTGAAGATTTACTGTATTTCAAAAAAAAACTTCAATATCCAAAACTGATTTCAATTACAGTCTTGGGTCCTTTGAATACTCTGAGGCAACTTCCTTCAAGCGATTGTTATAACATGCTGTGAATTCTAAAGTTTCAGCAAAGCCACGCAAAACGGACGAATCTAGCTTTAACATACACACAACCCTTATTTGCATCTTTATCTGTAAAGCCGGCATACAACACCTGGATGACCAAATCAAGTACGGACGTGACAAAATATGCCTCAAATAAGAACTAAGTTAAAGACAAAAGTTGGGTCTCATGGCTATTGGGTACATTTTAAATTCCGTACCTGGAAATTGAATCTCTTCCCGTCGAACGTTCTGTAGTGCGGATCTCCCCACGCAGAGCACGTGACCCGGTCTGTGGTAACACGAGAACAGGAACCCATGATGAAGCTCATTTGAAACATAACTAGAGATCATAACATTTACGGCATGTACAAATGCATAATAATAATAATGGTTTATTCAGATAAAAGTTGAGAATAAAATCTCACATCGCAACCCAACGGCTGAATTGCGTGGATTAAAAACAGCATAATAGCTCCATCTCCAGCTAAAATACCAAATTTGTGCAACCGCCTTGCCTTTTAAGCTTATATTCAACGAGATGCTTAGAAGGGATTTCGGGAGGATGGGTACTCCTTGTCCGATCGTTGTACAGTCCAAAATGTTCTAGCCATGTGGCGTTGCAAAAAAAAAACACAAATAAACTAAGTAGAACGATTTGAATATAACTTACCTTCACACATGACCTCCCCGAGACACTCGTTTCCGATGTTCGTGTAATCGGAATTACCAGCTGTAAAATCAAGAAGGACGGAATGCGTCCATATGAAAATAATAGAACAGGTAGCAAAAACCTGACTACATACTTTATCAGCTTCAAATTACCAAAGACAAGGCGAACGTAAACGTTATCAAGATGTAAAGATGCAGTCTAGGTTATAATATGATATGATATAATAAATGAGTTAAAAAGTTCTCATAAGCAAGTGCGGAATTATAGTGTATTTGTAATGTTACACGTACCAACGGACGCTGCTGTGGATGTAGGCTTCAACGTTGTGGTTGTTTGGGAGGAATCTGAAAAAAAAGTAAGTTCAAACCTTTACCGTAAGTATTGTTCTACGTATAGACATATACGTGTATATTGCAGTCCCTTGATGTTCACTGCAGTTTGGCCTGTGCTTTGGTAGACCTCGTTGAACCGGTCACTCCATCCGCCGACCATTCTTTGGAAGAGCGTCCTTCTTCCGGTAGGTGTAGACCCCGTCAGAAGATCCAGAACAGCCTGAAACTACGAGACAGCCCCAGCTGGAATCACTTCTGTATGGCCGGGCCGCTACAGTGCTACGAACGTCGCTCATAGTCTCCGTGTAGGCGTGGATCTGTCGATCTTCCGTGGCTGACCAGCAACTCAGACTGGTGTGCTGAAAACTTGCATCATATCGACGCATGAGTCAGCTTGTTTCAAGATACACTTCTGAGTGCGTTATTTGGCGTAGAGTT